>PVHP010034118.1:0-19250 GCA_004024765.1 Zapus hudsonius
CTCAGGGTCTATTGTGGAAGAGGTGGCAGAAAGATTGTAAGAGCCAAAGGAAGGGGAGGACTGCTTACAAGGCAAACTTCCAGACCCAACATGGCCTTGACATTCATGACTTCACAGGGCCTGATAATCCCTACACATTATGGGAGGAAGAGACGATGACACCAAACAAAACAGAGACTAATTGAGAGGGGGAGGAGACTTGGAGGAGGGGGAGAGGGAATCATAATGGTTTATGGTCTATAATTATGAAAGCTATCAACAAAAATTGAAAAAAGTGTGTGTGTGTGTGTGTGTGTGTTTGTGTGTGTGTGTGTGTGTGTGTATACGTGTGTGAAGGTGAGCATGCATGTGTGTGGTAACCAAAGACAAGTTCAGGAATGCCCTTCACCTTTCTTTGACACAGGGTCTCTCCCTGAGCTGGAGACCACAGATTTGTCTAGACTGAGCAGTGAGCTCCGGAACTCCTCCTGTCTGGCTCTCAGGTGTGGTGCACCTGGCGTTTTCACATGGGCTCTGGGGATGGAACTCTGGTCCTCATGTTGGCCCAACTCCTTTACTGCCTGAGCCATCCCCCTTCCGGGAGGTGGTTTTAAGGAAAGGTACTTGTCATCTGAAAAGACTTTACTGTTCCAAATGGCATGGAGCACTGAGAGTCCAGTTCATGGTTTCTGGGCTCTGGTATCGCGTAGTCAGATTGGACTCTGAATGGGCTCCCTGTTTGACGGTTTCAGATCCACGACACCAGCAAGGTCCCTTTTACTATTCCGTGTGGCACCCTAGGGCACACTCAGACCGGAGAGAGGGACCCCTGGGTTGTGAAGGGGTGAATCCCAGCAACGGTGGCCTCTGTGGAAGGGCCCAGCAGCATTCACTGCAGGGGTCCATGACACGCTGCCCCTGGGGAATGATAGAGTGGGCGAATTTCTGATCTCAGGGCTGTGAGCTCAGGTGTGATCCCAGGTCCTCAGCCATGATTGCCCCATCCCAGCTGAGCTTGGTAGCTTAAGAGACAGGCTTCAGAATACCTGCTGGGTGACTCTTCCTGGGAGATGTAGACATATACCTGTTCCCCCTAGGGTGGACCAAAGAAACAGTCCCATTCCAGTGCAGATTGGTGAACCAGTGAGTTTACTGTTGTGACTTAGAGAGCAGGTGAGGGCTTACCTTCTTGATCACAGGTGACTCGAATGCAGCCGTACCACTGAAAAGCCCGCCCTAGCATGGGTGCTGACTCATGAAAACTGTATCCCCGAAGCTCTCTGCACAACTTGCAGGCAGCTCCACCAAAGAATCTACTCTTCTGAGCAGTTGTTTAAGACTCTGATGACTTTAAGAAGGGGCCTTGTCCATCCTGTAACTTTTTGAGCTTCTGAGTCTGATGAACATCCGTCCTCCCTCCAGGAGGGAATGTTTCAACTTGAAGCAAATGGCTACACACCAAGCCCGAGCCCTGGCCCATATGGGTCTTCCCCACCCCTGCACGGTGCATGCTGGTGACTCCCTGCTCCTGCTCTCCCTCTGAAGTCGTCATCAGGATGTCTGTTCAGCCTACATTTGCAGTTTATTCTTTTTTATCCCCTAAAACTCTGAACTCCAGAGAGACACAGCTCCCATTCCCCCATGCCAGGTGTAAGGTAGTTTAGGGGGAACAGCCCCTACTCCCTACCAAAACAAATGCAGGGAAGTCCTTGATTCTGCCCTTGCAGTGTCCGCTTTGTTAGAGGTCAGAGAAGTATCTGGCTTCTTCTCTCTTGCTAACTAAAGGCGTTCCCAAGATAGGTTACTCCTTAATCTCAACCCGAGTCCCTCCCTAAAAGGATTTCCCCTTTCCTAGAATAGTTCACTCTCCTGAATTCCTGGAAGGACTAAACCTGACCCTCTTTCCAGAGATCTGACATCCAGAATGGTCAGTTCTGCCCCCATTCAGAACCTAGAAAAGACCCCAGACTGGTCTCTAGATGGGCTTTCCATTTCCAGAAAACCCCTCCTGCTCCATAAGAGCTTTGTCTTCCTTCCTTCTCTTAAATTCTACCCATAATCTAATAAAATCTCTAAACTTTACCCTCTGGTCTGGGGATTTCCATTCTTAGAATTCATAAGGCAAGAACCAGGTGGCCACTGGCTTGGTGGAGGTTTTGTGTGACCATGATAATCTGGCACCTATCTCCTAGGTTGCCTGTCACTCTCAAAGAAGACATTTCAATTTCTGCATCACATGGCTAATTGGCCAGGAACCCAAATCCCTGTATCTGGTGTCCCCCCACCCCAGGAGTGAGTGCTAGCTCGGTTAGCCCTGAGGGAACCCACACTCATAGCCACCAGATGCTACAGACATGAGGGTGTGAGAGCTCCCAGGTAGGAGTAACCTCTGCAGTACTGCTCATGGGTGCAAAAGCTCCAAGCAAGCCACACTCACTAGCGCCCAATGCATCTCCCTGAAGTGGACCCCTACGTCTCTGTGTCTGGTCATGGAGCCTGAGTCAGAATCCTCATCACCCTTCAGAAATGTCCCGGAATTCAGAGAGTGCAGGACAAAGCACCTGCATGCTTCCAGTTGGAACAACAGGCTTTGAGCCATGTCCCCGGAGAGTGAATTTCTAGCAGATTCTGCCTAGGCCAGGTCACACCGGGGCTCACGGCTAGGCAACTCAGCCCAGGAGGTCCTGTGTAGATTGACGTTCTTACCTCCTCCCACTGCCCTGCAACCCCGTCCACCACCTCTGAAAACCTCCACACCCACCAGTCCCCAGACAGCTCCATCAGAAGCTCCTCAGGATTTCGACACTGTCCAGGTGCCTGCAAGATGCATCGGTGCATTTGTCCTAAAAGCTTCCATGCACCAGATCACTTTGGGATCTTGCTAAAATATGGATTCCGAGCTGGGGAGATGGCCTAGCTGGTAAGAGCACTTGTGGTACTAGAATGAGAGCCTGGGTTCAATCCCCAGCACCCATGTGAAAAGCCAGCCACACATGTCTACAACTCCAGCTCTGTGGGGCAGAGCAGAAACGAATCACTGGCGTTCACTGGTCAACTGGCCTGAGAGAAAACAGCAGCTCCAGGCTCAATGAGAGACTGTCTCAAAGAAGTAATGCAGAAGAATGAAAATGAAAGATTCCCATGTTCTCATCTGCTCTGACCTCCACACATGGAGGCTGCATTCATTGCACACATATGTGAATACAGTATACATACGTATACCAGACACACGCTTCACACATGCATGCACACTGGCATGTGTGTTCATTAAAACAGTAAAAGAAAACGTGGGTTCTGGCCAAAGGCCTGCACAGGGGACATCCAGCCTTTCTCGTGAAGTCCTCTCATGCCATGCTTCTCAGGCTTGTCTTCTAAGCCCCGTGCCTCCCTCCCCCATGACCCTAACAAACATGTGCTTTCCTTTAACCATATTGGAAAACTGCGTAGTAAAGTAAATGTCAATTCTAAAACCCAGCATCAAGGGGAAGGGGCAAAGCTCCATGTACTTTGTGTGTCTCATGACAGTTGCTGTTCCATCTTCTTTGCCAACAGGAGAAGCCCCACTACAGCCACCACTTGGAAAAACCAGTGGAGTCAGGACTCAGAGCCCAAGGTGCCCAGGAGATCCTATTCACTGCTGTGGGACCTGCTGTCCACACCACCGACGGGGCTTTACTTGATTCATCATCAAACAAGAGCACCAGGTAACCTGAGGATTGGGGCTTTTATATTAAGTCATCTCTTAGTCTTTTCCAGAGCAAGGTCTGAGAGTTTGGATCTCCTCTGTGACTTCCATAGAAGAGCCAACCCTCTAATGACACTGTATTAGGGTATCCCATGCCAGGTAATTTTTGCAACAAGCACATTAACAGGCCTACGGTAGTCGGAATGTATGTCCCCCATAGACTCAGGTGTTTTATTAAGCTTGAAAATTGGGTCTCCAGATGCCTGGCTGGAGGAGATGTCACTGGGGATGGATCTGAGTTCCAAAGGTATGCAGAGAGGGACCGGTCCTGCTGGAAGGTTCTGGAAGAACAGTGAGCCAGGACAGGGGCTGCAGGAAACTTCATCCATAGAGGGCTGGCTGATCTTTCTGGATTTTTGCCCCAACCCTTCCAAAGTATAAGTGCATGAAACGGTGACTATTCCGATAAAATTTAACAGCCCAAAGCCAGCAGACATGTGCTGCATCCACAGACAAAGTTGGCTGAGCCACGCTCAAGAGCAGGACTTCCCAAACCTCAGTAGTATAGTGATCACTTGGGGACCTTACTAAAATTCAGGTACCAGGTACCGGAACACAGCAACTTGGCCCAATAGGCATCAACAGACATCCAAAATTTCCTGATGACCGCATACTTTAAATATATTTTTTTGAAAGGGGGGATAGTATGAGTGTGCCAGGCCTCCCTGCTGCTGCAAATGAACTTCAGATGTATGCGTCACTTTGTGCATCTGGCTTGATGCGGGAACTGGGGAACCAAACTTGGGCCACCAGACTTAGCATGCTTCTAAAAAGTTACAAAGAAATGAGCCAAGTCATAAGATCCTTGAGCGTATCTGATACACTCCAAATTGTCTTTTCACCTTTGGGTCCTGGCCATTTACCGAGTGGTCAGTACCCCATGACAGTGGCCACATGAAATAAATTACAGGATTAGGGAGGGGCCAGGGTGGGCATGTCAGGGGTCTTGGATGTCACAACATGTTGAATGTACTTTGTAGCAAGGGGTGGAGAACACTGTCATCAACCTGTGTTGAGGAGAAACCTATGCAGCTCAGACAGTCTTCAAAATCTTTGTCAAAAACTGCTAAACTGTGTCTGTGTTCTGAGACAATCCAAGTCCTTGAAACCACATTGCAAGGCATACCAAGCCAAGCTCACAGCATCACCCATGCAGGAATACCAAGTACATGCTCACAGCACCACCCATGCAGGACGACCAAGTCCACGCTCACAGCACCACCCATGCAGGATGACCAAGTACACACTCACAGTACCATACATTCAGGATGTTTAAGCATGAGCTCCAGTGTAGGCCTCACACTCACTGTTGTCCTAGACAAGCTCAGAACAAGGTACAGAAGAGAAGATGTGAGGAGTCTCCATGGTTCACACATGTCAGACACAGTCCTTCTCCATGGCCTCTCCTTGGACAGTACAGGAGAAATGTCACTTTATGGAGATGTCCCTTCTTTCATTTTATTTGTTTACATGTGTGGGGGCAGGGCGGTGTTTGTATACGTCACAAGCCTGTGAAGGCCAGTGGACACCCTTTTTGTTTTGAGCCCCTCTATGGCTATGGGTGCTGGGCATGATCCTAGGTACGTAGAAGCTCTGGAGCAGGCTCTGGATACAGGAAACAGAAAGAGGGGCCTGGCAGAGCCCCGAGTCCCCCAGGACCCTCCACACAGGGACAGCATTTGGGGTCAGCTGATGGGGAAGCAGGTGAAACCTCTGTGGGCTTTGTCACAATGTGTGCTGGGGGCCACAGCACCCTGATCTGGGGCTTCCTTCAATCCCCAGAATGGGTGAGACATCCCACCAGGCAGGAGTGACATCTGAATAGGATCTATGTGGACCAAACATGTCTTCATCTTAGCAGGGGAGCCAACAACTCCCAGCAGTCCACGGAAACCATCAGACAGAAGCTGAAATGTGACTGTCACCAAGTGGGGACCATGTGAAGGTGAGCCGGGGAGGCTGGCTCTCTGCCTGCCCCCCACTCTCTTTCCTTCTGTGATGGGGCAGAGACTCTCCCTAGGGCTGGAGGACCTGGGCCATCGCTGATGCCATTACCTGCACCAGAATTGGGGTCCTGTGTCCCCTCTGCCTTGGTAGCCTCAGGTCAGTTCCTTTATGCTTATTGTTGTGGTCAGCTTTGTAGTTGCTGTGCAAAAAGAACCCAAGCAAAAGCGGCTTGTGGAGGAAAGGGTTTATTAGGCTTACAGACTCAAGGGGAAACTCTATCGTGGCAGGGAAAACGATCACATGAGGTGTGGACATCACCTCCTCAACAGCACCGCAAACAGCGGCAGGAAGGTGTGCCAAACACTGGCAAGGGGAAGCTGGTTTATAACCCCAAAAGCCTGCCCCCAACAACACAGCTCTAGCGAGGTTGTAATTCCCTAACTGCCATCAGCTGAGGATCGATCATCGAGAACACATTCATCTGTTTGTGGGGGACACCTGGATCAAACCATGACACTTATTCTCTTTCCTCCCTGCTTGTTAGGCTTTCTCCTTCCCTTCCCCTCCCCCACCTCATGCTGCAGGTCCAGGAACCACACTTTGAATAGGTTGGCTTTGCCCAAATTCTCATTGGGCTTTAGAAAGTAGAACGGATATCTACAACAAAAAAATAAAATTGTAAAACATTGAATGACACTCAGTTTTCCCAGAAACTGCAATCAAAATATCAAGCAAATGATTTGTGATTGATATTATCTTATCAGAGCGGCGGATTAGTTTTCTACTATTGCGTAGCAAATAACAAATGTCAATTACTACCTAATAAACTTTACAGCCTTCAACAATCTTGTATCTCACAGTTCTGTGGGTCAGGAGTCCAGGTGGACCAGGTCAACTCTTCCCAGAGCCGCACAAGGCCAAAGTCAAGGCTCAGAGAAGAAGCTGCTTCAAGTTCATCCCCAGTGATGGCCAGATGAGGCTCCTTCAGTCCTGCTTTTCTGACCACTGGTGGGCTGGGGGGTGGGGGTGTCCTCGCTTCTCAGGTCACTCTTGCCCTGGACCTTGTCACTCCGCCTCAGCCCCAGACATAGATTCTGTTGTAGACAGCATCACACTGAGGGATGACCTTCCAAACCAGACAGTTCATGGGAGGAAGGGATTTCTTTGAAGCTTACAGATCCAGGGGAAGTTGCACAATGACAGAGAAGCTGCCTCTCTTTCACAGATCCAAGCAGAGAGACACCACCTCTGACCAGCACCACACACCAGCAAGCACATCGCAGACAGCAGGAAACTCAGGCAGAGCCCAAGCGCTCTGCATTCCTTCCGGCTAGACTTCAGTTCTGCCCCCAGGACCACCTTCTCCAGCCAGGCAGCTGGCATGAGCTTTTCAAAAATAAAACCAAACACCTGAGTCTACTGGGGGACATACATTCAAACTACCACAGATGCCCTACCGTCAAATTTCTCCATGGTCCCTTTCTGTCACCAGGCAGGGAAAATGTGGCGTTGGAAAGTCAAACTGGAGATCCCCAACAAGCCAAAAATCAAAGCAAAATTCCTACACTTTAACAATAACTCAGGCCTTATTCAGTGCTTATTACACAGACATTTGGACCCTAACACCTAGTGATGCAGGATTATGGGGTTCAATAGGGGTCCCCAAGTTTATGAACTCCAACTTTGGGTCCCGTCCTATTTTTAACAAAGAATTGATAAAAATGAACTCAAGAAAAAGAAATTATGAGTTATTAAGTTTATTTAGGGAAAATAACAAATCGTGGAGGTTATTTAAGGGAAATTTGGATCTAAGAAGGCTCGAGCAGGGGTCACGTGCTCATGTGGAAACCACCACCATAGTCCATGAGAATCATTTAAGAAAATGTGGGGGTGGAAGCCAGAACCTAGGTGCTTGCCTAGGAAGATGTAGAAGAGAGAGACACCCAGCATCTGCCTGTGGAAAGAAGCTCAGAGGGCACATGGTGGTGGTTTAAGGAAGAAGAGCAGGGGGAATATCAGAGCAGAGACCAAGAAATTCAGACGAGAAGCAAGCAGTATAGAGAGTTACATGGTTCTGGGAGTATCGAGAAATTACACAACCCGCAGTTGCAGGGTTTAGAGGGAGATCTGGAGTGCAAGGGGAATGTGAACGTGGTAGATTCAGAGAGCAGAGGAAAAGCCCACAGGTAATTAAGGTGAGAAGCTTCCCCAGAAGCAGAAGCGAACACCTCAGGTCAAGAAACAGTACTCTGTCTGCCCGACCCAGGGAGCCAGACTCACATGTATCCAAGCAGATATCACAGAACAGGGCGAGGGGATGCGGAGAGGCTGGGAGGATAGCAGACAGGGCTGACGTCTACTGACAAAGGGTTCTTTCCTTAGATTCGGGGGTGCCAGGGGAAGACCTGGTGGGTTTGTAGATCTGAAGGGTGAACCCCGAGGACAGCCCGCCTAGGTCATGTTAGACTGTGGGCAGCAGGGGGCGTGGTAACTGTTCTAGGTCAGCCTTGACCAGAGGGGAGGTCCTTTTCAGCCAAGAATTCCATTCATGCGACGGTGAGGGGCGTCTGCTCCCTCTGGGCCTTGGTTTCTAACTGAAACTGCCTAAAAGAAGCTGGCTTCCTCCTGTTTCTCCTTCCCTAGTGACCCATGCACCTTCCCCAATGGCCACACTCAGGAAAGACAAGTTGGACTATAAAATTTACTGCTTAACGAGATTATGAAATGCAGCCATCCATCCTGATTTGGACCTCATGCAAATGGGCCACGAGATAAGAAGTGACTTTCCCTCACATGTTCTCAGGAGAACTCTCCCCCTTGGCTCTGTGACGCCCTCGCTGAGCTCACCTGTTGCTTTGCTCTGGGGGCTTTGGTCAATTCCTCAATGGCTTTGTGATTTATGCCCATCCACAAGATCCGCCAAGTTCTAGGTCTCCTGGAGAACAGTCTGTGAAATCCCCCAGTCCTGGGGGCAACCGCAGCTCAGGCTCAGTTCACAGATGCCAGCTCAGAAGGCTGGGAAGAAGAGCTGGGCAGTCAGCCATGCAGCCCAAGGCAAACCCCACCCAACAGCTAAAGGGAAGAGGAACTCCAGTCGGGCCATCAAAACAACAGCCAAGCACTTCTGGAGAGGGACCAACACCAAGTGGAGCCTCTGAATTCAGCAAATGGGACCAAACCCTGAGATGAACCCGCATCCTCCCTTTAACAATGAAGAGAACATCCTACACTTATTTCTGGTTCTCTGAAAACACTGCATCTTAAAATTAAAATTCATTATGTGCTTTGTAGCTCTGGAATAAAATCTAGTTAGCTAGAGTGAGGCTTAAGGTTTGGCCTTACTCTCTTCTCCAGCACCAAGTTCCTGAGGAGACAATTCACCTACAGAGCTAGAAGTGACACAATCCCAGCATTCCGCTGGGCAGCTGCTAAAAACATGAGAGACATGAATTTCATACTCTGTCTTTAATTTTGCCATTTGAGAAAATCTAATGCATGAAAAACTAATTTGAAACAAGATGGGTTTTGCTTTGCAAAATTGTAAATCCTTGTGTCAAATTTTAAAGCTATACCCTCAGCATAAAATAATGAGGTGAGAGGCTGGGGGCTCAGAGGATACAGTCATGCAAACCTGATTGTCTGAGTTTGAACCCCAAACTCCATGTAAAACCTGGAAGCCATAATGCAATGCTCTAATACCAGCACGTAAAGGGGGAAAAGGAGGAAGAGGCAGGAGAATTTCCCAGAAGCTCACAGGCGGGCAAGCCATAAACCACAAGAGACTCTACCTCAAACAAGGTGTAAGAAGACCGAACCCAGAAAGTTGTCCTCTGACCAGCACACACATGCCCAAGGCCATGTGTGCCCCATGCACACACAAGAACACACACGCACACAATACCACACATTCATGCCCAAGGCCATGTGTACCTCACACAAGAACACACACACAATAACACACATTCATGCCCAAGTGCATGTGTATCCCTATTCACACAAGAACAGACATAAACACATGTACATCACAAAAACATGCATGCTGAACAAATGTTAAAGATTTTTATATTAAAAAGACAGTTGAGCAGAATATCCAACAGTCAAAAAGAATCTTTGCTTCTTTTATTCTCATTTTTGTTTTTGAATGGAGCAAGAAATATACATTCAGATGGTCCCTGGTCTGGGACAGTTCAATATGCCATTTTCAACTGCAGCTCCGGGCTGGAGAAGAGATAGGTATTCACAGCAGCTCCCAGCTGGACAGTGGTAATTCCTGCAGCTCCCAGCTGGACAGTGGTAATTCCTGCAGCTCCCAGCTGGACAGTGGTAATTCCTGCAGCTCCCAGCTGGACAGTGGTAATTCCTGCTGCTCCCAGCTGGATAATAGTCACAATGGGGAACCACAATGCTCTCTGTGTAATCTGTTTCTTTTCCTGTATGTCAAAGTAGTAAATGTATTTTCAACTTTGAATAATTTCAACTTAATATACATTTACTCTGACCTAGCTTCGTCATCAAAGTGTTTCTTTCATACCTGAAAAAGTGAAACACAGGAACTACATGTGTGGTGCTCAGGGAATTTGGACCTGTGTTCCTCCCTGCAGCACCACTGGATTTTCCTTGCTCCCCATGCCAGACTACACTGTCCCCAGACTGAGGCAAGATGGCATTCAACAAACTTTATTGAAGATTTGATTTATAGACTGTTTTGTGAATGTTGTGCACATATACCAGGAATGAACCACTGCCATAGTCTGGAACCATAGCCTTTCTGACACCCACCACCTTAGTGAGATTTAAGTTTCCTCTCTCAGCAGTTGGCAGTTAGGAAAAACACCAGCAAGGGCTGGAGAGCTGGGTCAGTGGTTAAGAGTTCTTCCCACACAAGCATGAGATCTGAGGGGGCCTGCGACCATCTGAGTTTGACTCCACACAGACAGCTGGGCATGGGCACACACATCTGTAACCACAGGCCCACAGGGAGCGGAGTCTGCAGAATCGCAGGGACTTACGAAAGTGGCCAGCTCTGGAATTAGTGAGACTAATGAGTGATGAAGGGGATACTCACCCCTTCCTCTAGCCTCAGTAGGGGCTCAGGGAGCTGTATCTGCACATGCACGCACAGAAGCCACACATACCACATATACACACCACACCACATACACAACACACCACATATGCATACCACACCACACATCCACACCACACCACACATACACATCACACCACACATACACACCACACCACACGTATACACCACACCACATGTACTATACACTCACTAAATAAACAAAAGGCCCAGCAGCACCTCAGAGCCAAGCCGCATGTCACACTGTGTGTCTGAGCTTGAGTCTGACAGTGGTGAGACCTACAATTTTTTTCTGTGAAAAGAAAACATTCTTTCTATTAAAAATGCAGAGATGATCATGTGCCATGTATAATTCTAACAACACTGAAAAATCTGAGGCCATGCACAGTGGTTTCTTTGACCACAGTAGCATTAAATTAAAAATTAATAACTTATTTAAGAAACTCTTCCATATTTGGAAGTGAAATAAGACACTTCTAAATAATCCATGTTTCTAATTGCACACCCAATAGCCATAGACTATTACTAGAAAAACTTCAGTGCCAGGGATGGAATACCTTTCAGTGAGCTGTTGGCTAGGGAGGTTCCTGAGGCCCCCAAAATATTACAGGCCATTGCCAAGGCTCTTAGGTGCCCACCAGAACAAGATAGTATGATCCTTTGCTGAAGACCACACAAGCTTGGGCTTGAGAAATCAAGCTGGAGCTGAGGTGCAAACCTCCCTGTTAACCAGCTGACAGAAAACTGGAAAAAGCTATTTCTGCACACAGCCCTCTGGGAGAGAAGCCATCAACAGTGGTGAACAGCAGTGGACCTTGCAAGCCTTAAGAGGGGCCAGCCAGGCCAAATGTGCCAACTGGTTTAATAGTGGCATGTGTATTGTGGGAGAAACCAGCTGCTCTCTAATTGGACTGGCGGCCTGCTCCATGGGAGGGAGAACATGCCTGGTGCTGAAGACCTAGTCAGAAGCCTATGGTGGGGAGGTCATGAGCCCTAGGGGAGGAACACCTGCTGTTGTCTGGTTAAATGCATATATTACGTCCACCAAACTGCCTTATAAGCACTTTTCTTTAAAAAATGACCATACATATAATAATGCTACTCTCACTCTTGTCTAGAGAAGCTTCTCTTTTTCAGATGGTGGTAACAACTGGGATGACTCAAAAGATACCCTAGTGCTGAGAAGAAGTGACAGTGGAGTGTTCAGCACTGGGACATCTCTATCACACTTCCCGAGGCTCAGAGTCTGTTGTGGAAGAGGTGGCGGAAAGATTGTAAGAGCCAGAGGAAGGGGAGGACTGCTTACAATGCAAACTTCCAGACACAAAATGGCCTTGACATTCATGACTTCACAGGGCCTGACAATCCCTACACATAATGGGAGGAAAAGATGATAATACCGAAACAAAACAGAGACTAATTGAGAGGGGGAGGAGATGTGGGGGAGGGGGAGAGGAATCATAATTGTTTGTGGCTTATAATTATGGAAGCTATCAATAAATCATTAAAAATAATAATCCATATTTGGAACAAACAAATCACAAAAATTAGAAAATATTGAAATTTTCTGATAATGAAAATAGAACATACCAAAATGTAAGAGAGGCAGCAGTTATATTGATACCAGAGGAAAATTGGTACCCTTTGAGGCTTTCATTAGAAGAGGGGGACTGTCCTAATTCTGAGGGGCTGTTTGGAGTACAAAGGAGAGGGGAGTTCTCTAAGACCAAGAACCTAAGAAAGTTCAGGAGCAGGAGAAAAAAGAGGAACAAGGGGAGACGAGGAAGAGGAGGAGGAAGATGCTCAGAAGCAAGGAAAGAACAGGAAGTCAGCACAGAAAAGCACCATTAGAGAACAATTACAAAGCCAATCTTGCACAAGAAAACATCAAAGCTGAAACATCTCAAGGAAGCAGGAACAGAGTCTTGGGAATTCGGATGGCTTCTTATTTCAGCTGGGTCAGATGGTCACTTCGGTTGTTGCACATATGAAAGAATAACAAGCTAATTTGGTGAGCAACTTTATGCCTACCCAAGTGGTCACTTAACAGAATCTCGGCAAGTGCAGGAACTTTGCTGTGGAGGACGCAAGGGGAACAGGAAACTCTGAGAAAAGTCCATCAAGGAAACCAACTTTGTTACCAAAAACCTTCCCACCAAGGGAACCCCAAGCCCCGAGGATTTCACAAGAATTTCACCACACTTGAAGTCATAAAGCTGTGGCTTACAAACTGTTCTGGAACAGAGGGGACACATCCCACTGCGTTTTATGGGACCAGCGTAGTACGAGCAGAATGCTGCCTGCAGAGCAGTGAGGTTCAAGGTCAGCTCTCCCAGGAGGTCCTGAGCTCTGCGGCCAGTCACTCATCCCATCAAAGTGGGCTCGAGAGCTTGGCACATTCGGTGGTGCATTACTTTGTAGTTAATTAATTAACTAATCTCTCTCTGTGAGAACATACCAGTGTTTCTTTCTGTAAGTGAATACCCACCCAGCTTTACATGGATTCTGGGAAATTCACCCCAGCCTGCAGGCTTTGCAAGCCAATGCCTTTAACCACTGAGCTATCTCCCCAGCTCCATATTATTTTAAAAATCTAACTAACAACAACAAAACTAAATTAGACACAGGCGAAGGAACATGGAAAATTTAATCATTGGTTTGATGGAACCCCAAAATATAATAACCAGGCCCTTGGAGAAACTGTTGGGAAGGGAATTGTAGAATGAAGAGAACAGCGAAAGAGGGCGCTGGGCACGGGCCTACCTACCAAGTGTGCTGTGCAGGACATCTCACTAAGGAAAGCCCTGGCCTGTCTGTTTTCACGGAGGCTTTCTCTTTCTTTCACTGCAGCTGCAGGACTTTCTGCTCAGAGAATCCACCTACGTGGACCCGCTTCAGTGACTGAGAATCAGGGGCTGGGCTAGCTGGCGGGGCTCGGGGGCAGAACAGTGGCTGAGCATGTATGAGGCCCTGGGCTCTATTCCCAGCATGAAAGAAGGAAAGGAAGAAAGGAAAGAGAAGGAGGAAGGAAGGAGGGAGGGATCAAGGCAAAAGGAAGGAACAGAAAGAATGGAGGGATCAAGAAGAGAGGGAAGGAGAGAGGAAAGGAGGAAGTAAGTGAGGAAGAAAGAAAGGGAGGGAGAGAAGGAGAGATAGGGACACTGGGAGGGAGAGAGAAGAAGGAAGGAAAGAAGGAAGGCAGGCAGGAAGGCAGGCAGGCTAAATCAGCATGTTGCCTGGAGAATTTAAGGGATTCTAGGGCTTTGACCACAGGGCTAATCTGGGGCTGTGTGGGCCTACAAACTCACAACAGTGCCAGGATAACCTCCCTCCCGGGGCTCACTGTGACCCCTTTAAGGAAGGGACCATACTTCTAGCTCAGGAGGCAAGGTCTAACAAAGGTCATTCTGGCTAGTAGTGTGACAGGCCCACTTTTTTAAAGGAACAGTGGCCAGACTATCAGGGCCGAAACAAAGCAGGCCTGCAGAGCTTGGTGTGTGTGCTGCAAGCCCTGTGCCTGTTTCGTCTGTGGCTGCTCCTGATGAGATATTTGAGAGCAGCTGAGACGCATGCTCAGAGCATTCCAGTCACACAAA
Organism: Zapus hudsonius; assembly: GCA_004024765.1. Lineage (NCBI taxonomy): Eukaryota > Metazoa > Chordata > Mammalia > Rodentia > Dipodidae > Zapus > Zapus hudsonius. The sequence goes on from PVHP010034118.1 coordinate 14,354, forward strand.
GAGGGACCAAGAGAAGCGCTAGTCATCTGAGCCTAGAGTCTTACAGAAGCATGGAGAGAAAACTAGGAAAGAATCAGTTGTTCCCACATTCCTAACAGAGTGTTCTAGAACACAGAGCAGCTTTGAAGGTGGTTATTTATTCATTATTTTCTATGCTCTGAGACAGGGTCTCATGCTGCCTTGAACGGACAGCCATCCTCTTGCCTCAGTCCTTCCCCACCTCCCCAGCACCAGATGCTCTGTGCGCACACCGCCCCACGCAGCCTGAGGATGGTTACTGACAATACTAACAGACATCACAACAACTGAAAATGGATTTGGGGGCTCGGTTAATAGAGCATTGGGCCGGCATGCATGAAGCTCTGGGCTCCATCCCCAGCACCACGCAGACTGAGCATGGTGATTTCTGTCTATAACCCTGTCACTCAGGAGGTGGAGGCAGGAGGGTCAAGGTCATCTGTAGCTACGTATCAAGCTGGAGGGCAGCCTGGGCTACACAGGCCATGTCTCAGAAAAAGAGAACAGACAAACAGAAACCCAAACAGGGCTAGAGAGACGGTTCAGTGGGTGAGAACACTTGACCCATATACAGGAGGGCCTCAGAGGCCCTGAGCTGAGTCCCCAGCACCATGTAGAATAACCCCAGTCCTGCAGGGGACGGAGCAGAGACGAGACTTGCTGAGGTCACTGGTCAGCCAGTCTGTCTAAACAAACAGCGGCTGCAGGTTCGGTGAGAGACTCTGCCTCAAGGAAACTGCGTGGAAGAGAGATAAAGACGGCCTATTCACTGCTCTCCTCGGCCATCTGCATGCAGGCACACAGGTACACACGACGTGTTTACACTATCGCATGCGCAGCACACGTACTGCACATACATACATACATACACAAAATTCCCTCCCAAAAAACAGAAAATTGTTTTTAATGTCTCTAAGGTCATCTCTATGCATATCTTGTTCATGCTGTCACTTTCCACTGCTTTCTGGGTGAAAGAGGTTTTAATTAGCATCCCTGGAGTGCCTGGGCCGAAGGAACACGGGAGAGGTGGCTCACAGGCCGCCGAGGAGGCCAAGGAGGAAGGCGTCTGCTGCATGCCAGGGGTTCCACCTTCCTGCTCAGCCTTGCTGTCCCGCTCCGCAGGGATTCACCTCCCCGCACATCTTACAAGAGGGCCTGAGATGACTGTTTTCTGAGTCAGCATAAGCCCTGCTTTCATGTGGTTACTTACAGAGGTGAACTGGAAATGACGCTCTTGTGTGAGCTCTCTGCATGGAGCTGTGGAAGCCTGGGTGCCCTGTGGTCATGTGCTCATGGGTGATAGGTTAATTTTTCTGTTTCCTAGAAGGTTTTATTCTATAGTTAACAGACTAACTTGTCGTCATTGCTCTGACAGATGCCACCACCATCGTCACTCGCCTCACCAAGGACAATCAGAATCCTGATGACCTTCAACATTGGGTTCAAGTTCCCAGAGGCATCTGCTAGGAAATGGGCCTGTATCATGTCTGTGGTTTGGCAGGGGAAATTTTTGAGGTGGGAAAGGGGAGTTTAGTTCAGAGAAAGGGTTTAGAGGGGCCATGGAGCCCACACAGCGTCAGCAGGGGCACCCCAGGCATGGCACTGGAAGGCTCCGGCTCTCACTTTACTCCCTGCTGCATGGCTGCCACAGGGTCCCGATTCTCTTCAGGCCTGGGGAGTGTGCTCACAGAAGCCCACGAGGCCAGCAGCATAGACGGCGTAACCAGCCCTTATGGTGCCACAGATTACCACAAGTAGCCACAGAAGTAAAGACAGATGGCATGAAGGAAGCCATCCTGCCTGCCCTTTCCTTCCTGCCTGCCTGCCTGCCTGCCTTTCAAACCACGAAGCCGAGATGGCACTGAGGAGAGCGGCAGGAGAGAACAGAGCTCCAGGAGGAGAGGGCATGCTTGACGCCCAGGAACACACAAGGAACTCACGCAGGCAGTGCTGTGGCCCCGGGCTGGCTGCTCTGGTGGGAAGTATGGAGGCATTTGCTGGAACCTCACACCGGTCTGCCACTGAGGGAGGCGCTCTCTGCCAGGACACCGCGCCCTGTGTCAGACCTAACCCCTTGGTAGCACAAGCCTGGTCCCAGCTGAATGAGAACCAAAGTCATGTCACACGTGTGGTGGCCCCAATACCACCTGGGGCCAACACATGACCACTAGAGGACACTTTTCAGTGGAAGGCCCTAGGACTTGGGGGCTAGCTCCTCCTCCCTGCCATGCTGTCCAGTAAGACCTGCTAAGCATCAGCACAGTCACATGGCTGGTGGCCCAGGCTCGCCCAGGGACAGCTGCCACCTGCCTAGGTTCGGAGGGAAGAGTCTCCAGCAACAAAGCGAGAAGTCCTTGGCTGGCTGGTTTCAAACAGGGGCTGGGGAGACACCAACTCATGAAAGAGGCACAGTGTGGACACGACTCCCATGGGCCCTCGGGCCAGCTTGCCCTGCTCCAGGGTAGCCTGGTTGGTTGTCTGGGTTCTGCTAAGGGACACTAAGGGACTGGCCATGCTGATCTTGTCCCGAGCCCCTTGGGCACCATGAGCGGCAGCTGTCATTCCCAGCCTCAGTCTCAGCTCGAGAGGGCAGGGCCAGGAGCAGCGCTCTGCCAGCCCACCTCAGGCCACAGTGGGCTCCAGTAGGCCATCCGACTCAGCCTCAGGCCCCACCAACATGGGAACTGGGAGAGGCCGTGCACACCGCTGAGGCACGGGAGTTCTCAAGATTTGTTTACTGATGGAATCGGAAAGCCTGAGACATGAAGCTGGCAGGGCTGAGTGCTTAGGAACATTTGCTGAAGAATGGCTCCATGCTTAATTATTGGTTTGTAGGATAAAGACTTCACAAATAGGGGTGGGGAGGTGGGTAGAGCATGAGGCACTGAGTTCAGATTCCCATTGCCCACATAAAATGCCAAGTAATCCCAGCACCAGGGGAATGGAGACAGGAGGCTCTCTGGAATTGCTGGTAGCTAGGGTAGCCAAATTGGTGAACTCTGGGTTCAGTGAGAGACCCTGTCCTCAAGAAGAAAGTGGGAACTGAGGAAGACGCCCAATGTCAACTTATGGCCTCCACGCACACCTGCCTGCACACATGAATCAAAAGAAAATACTTTGAAAATACTACAATTCGAGGGCTGGGGCACAGTTAGTTCAGTTACAGAGCACTTGCCTCATGTTGCCAGGCCCTATGCTTCATTCACAATATTGCAGAAAAACGAGCATGTGGAACAATATTAGGGTCCCAAGTTCAGGATTCCTCCTTATCCAAGTGTGCAAATTTGATGTGTGAGTGTGCTGTGTTTCTATGGTTCACATTTCTGGTCAGAAAAGGGGTTCAGCTACAGGACAAAGACAAATGCTGAAGACCAGCACATACGCCGGCACTGTTCACAGTGGTGCTCATATTTTGCACAAGATAAATGAGAAGGCTTTATGTAAACAATAGGTACTAAAATGCTAATTACCAGAAAATTTCTCTAGTATCAGCTGGAAGCCGGCAGGGTTGCATACGCTGGCCATGAGAGAGGCACCCCCGGGGTTCCCGGGAAGCAGCTGATGGAGCCGAGCAATGAAAGCTGCCATCTGCACAGAGGTAAGCGGCCCGAGTTCAAATCTCTAGATCCCACGTAAAGAGCTGGGAGTGGCCACACACGCCTGTAACCCCATTCCTGCAGACACCTGAGTCTTGGAGCCCCTCCCCACCCCCAAGCTCTGGAATTCATAAGAGGAGACTCTGCTCAAAGCCAGACCAGATGCAAGACCCACGGAGCAGTTCACCCAGCTTTCCACTCTGGCCTCTGCAGGCCAGTGATCCCGCCAAAGGCAAGCATATGGGGTGCTGCAGGTACACACACACACACACACACACACACACACACACACACACACTTGTAAAAAACCAAGCAATTGCCTATCCATGACAGTGCCAGCCGCAGCAGCAAGGTGTGAAGGCAAAGCCTCAGAACAGCCTGTTGGTCGGGTCTGAAGAGCTAGTAACACGGGAGCCCTGGTTACTAAGTGGGAGGGTGCTGGGGACTTGGTGACCAGTGGGCAGGAGCAAGCAGGAGGCCTCTGGGCAGAGTACGGTGCTGTTGTTTGAAGGGGGGGAGGCTGTGTGTGCTCACAGGTGTGTCAGATGTGTGTTCACACTTGTGTGTGTGCAAATCTGCTCTTGTTAGAGTGGGAATTAGGCAGAAGGCAGCCCAGTGATGGACTGTTGGCCGACAGAGCTGTGCGTGGACCCAGAGCTAAGCAGCTGCAGTGTAAGGACTGGTCTAACCCTCACAGCAAGTCTCTCAAGCAATTACCTTTTTTGTCCATTTCATTGATCCTGAGCAGGAATGGCCGAGGGACCCACTGAAGTTGAATTCTGAAGCCAGACAACCATGCACAAAAGCCACAGCCAGAACTACCTATTTTGCTCAAATACCAAATGCCAGCTGGCAGGGTGGCTCATGCCTCCAATCTCAGCACTTGAGAGGTGGAGGAGGGAGACCTTGAGGGGAGGTCAACCTGGGCCACAGAGGGAGTTCCCACCCAGGCCAGCCTGGGCTGCATAGTGAGACCCTGTCTTAAAACAAGGAAGAGCACCGAAGGGGGTCTGGATGACAGCTCAGTTGGTAAAGTACTTGCCTCAAAAACTGGAGGCCTGAGTAGCCCTGCAGGACCCACGTAGGCCAAGCATGGCGGTGTGCCCTTAATCCCTGCACTGGACGGCCGGAGACAGGAGAATTCCTGGGCTCTGGCTGCTGGTCTACCAGTCCAGCCAACTAGGTGAGCTCAAGGCCTGTCTCAAAGGCAAAAGAAAAGATGATGGCTTCCCAGTGTTGTCTTCTGGCCTGCCCAACACACACTCACACACACACACACACAC
>PVHP010034119.1:0-19228 GCA_004024765.1 Zapus hudsonius
TGAAAGTCAAAGTAGAGTTCATTTAGAAAAGCCCTGTCTGGCATCATAGGTATGAGTCATAATAGGGTAAAATCAGAGAGTGAAAGGATTACTCCACAAAATGTAATCCTTTGTTCCTTTGTATTTTCTCTAAATGTAAACTAACAAACATAGACCCCATAATAATCTGTTAAGAAATAAATAATGGAGGGTTGGAGAGATGACTCAGTGGTTATGGTGCTTGCCTGCAAAACATAATGACCCAAGTTTGATTCCCCTGTACCCACATGAGGCGTGATGCATGTATCTGGAGTTCATTGGCAGCTGCTAGAGACCCCAGCATGCCCATTCTCTCTCTCTCTCTCTCTCTCTCTCTCTCTCTCTCTCTCTCTCTCTCTCTCTCTCTCTCTTTCTCTCGTCAGTTAATTAAATTCTAACTTCATTCCATCTAGCTTAAAGTCACAAGACCTAGATCTCTGTTTCTTCATTCAAAATATAAAAAGTAATAAATACTGTGTTCTGAATCAGCCTTCTAGAGAGAAATCAGAAATCAATGAAACTATCACTCCCACCTCAGCCATGAAAACAAGCTGATAACACTATGACATCATAGTTTTAAAAAGCATTCAAGCGCTAACAGTGCCAAGAAGCCTAAATGGACTAAAACCAGAAAGTGACGAGCCTTGCTAGGGGGTGAGGACCAGAGAGACTTTCTGTCCTTGCTCAGTGGCAAAGGAAAGCCATCACAGAAGTCAAGCTCCTAACAATGTTTGGTAGGTCAATCCAGGCTCCCAATGACAGTTCCAAGGGTCTCTGGCCACAGAGCAAGTTTTCTTTCCAATTTTCCCTGAAAACCTTCCCCCAGTGTGTGGGAGAAATGCTAAGGCCAAGGGAAGAGCAAAAGAGCTGAGGCAGGAGGATATCTCTGATGGGCTTGGGGGCTTCTTTGAGCACAGGACAGAGCTGTGCCAGCACACTCTGACAATGATAGTGCAGAGAAATGTCTGTGGTTCTTGTGAACATAGAAGTAAAACCTCTAAGGAAATTATCAAATTAAATCCAACATGTTAAAACTATAAACTCCCAATGAAGTTCTTCTGAACAATGTAAAAGCTTTTCACCACATGAAATGGATAATTATGTGGTGTTATTAACCAAAGAGAGGAAATAAATCATATGAATATCTTGAGGCAAACATTAAAATTCAATCATAGCATCCATTCACAATTCCTTTTAAAGCTTAAAGAAAACGCGGAATAAAAGGGAACTTATTCAGTCTACCAAAGAGATTCTATGGAAAACCTATAGTTAAGATTGAATTTAGTAGGGTAACATTAGAATAGATTCTTCCTAACCCCAGGAAGACAAGAACGTTAGTTATTAGTGCTTCTTATTACTAACAAGATGTAGAGATGTACTGAGGTCTTCACAGGGTAACAAGAAAAGAAATACATATAAAAAGCAATCAGATTGAGGCAAGTAAAACTATGTATAAAACAACATATTGGGCTGTGGAGATGCCTCACAAGAGGCAAGAGTGCTCATTGCATAAACATGAGGACTTGAGTTCAAACCCCAGAACCCATGTAAGAGCTGGGCATATCCATACATACCTGAAACCTCGATGCTTAGAATCATGGAAACGGGAGAAACATTGGGGATCCCTATTCAGCCAGTCTAATCAAAAAATAGCAGCCCCAGGCTTCCCAAGAAACTGTCTAAAAGAAATGAGGAAGAAGCGATAGAGAAGAACACCACACATCCTCCTCTGGACTCCACACACATGGGCATGAAGTATGCCTATCTGTACACAGAGGTGCACGTACCACAGCATCTACTTCCCACACATACTCCAAAGAAACAGAAAATAAAATCTGAACCGGAAACAACATAATGTGTGCATTGAAAACTCCATAGAACTGGAAAATAAAAATTAATGTATATAAATACACATATACTTTATCATAGTATTAAGAATCTACCCTAACAAGTAAAAAAAAACTATAGAAAAAAATGATATTAAAAGATAGATGCTCCAATGTTCAGATATAGGACACTGTATTTGTAAAAAAAAAAAAAGCCACTGTTTCTTGACAGTTGTCCATCGATTTAACAGTCCTAATCAAAATATCAACATGGTTTTTTGAATAAACTGATATGATGAGCCACTTTACAAACAGATAAACATAGAGCCATTACACTCTAAAATGCTTCTCAGGCTCATTAATCCTCACACACACACAAAAAAGGAAGCAAAGCCTCAGGAGAATCCAATCTTGCAGACTAGCTCACAATAGACAGGCAGCGGTAAGCACGAGGGCTATGTGGAACCAGAACTTTCACACAGTGCAGCTGGTACAAACTGGAAATTTAAAAAATATCTCACCTTCTAAGGGTAAACATCTACCTGTCTTGTTACTGAGAAGTTCCAATAATAGGTGTGATGGTTTGAATGTAAAGTGACCCTGTGGACTCATGAATTGAACACTAAATCCCCAGTTGGTGGTTGTACTCTGGAAGGTTGTGGAAACTTTGAGAAGTGGAGCCTTTCTGGAGGAAATGTGTCACTAAGGAGGGGAACTTGAGGTGCCATAACCTGACCCTGCTTGCTATTGCTATTCTCTCTCTCTCTTCTCTCTCTTTATTTTTCCATCATTATGTAATAATATGATGCTGGTTTCCTGCTCCTGTCAGTCTTTGCCCACCAAGATGGACTTTCCCTTCTGTAACTATAAGCAGAAATAAACTTCTTCCCTAAGCTGCTTCTGATCAGGTATTTTATCCAGCAATGAGCAACCGACACAGTGAGCATTTACTAGAGAAGTGAAAACAAACATCTACAAAAGCATTTGTATAAGAGTATATTCAAAGTTTTATTCATAAGTCAAGGGCAGAAAAATGTACATGCTCTTCAATAGAAGACTGGATAATAAGTAAGTCAATATATTAATGCAATAAAACTCATCAACTAAAAACCATTAATATATGAAAACGTGCCCAAAAATACTGTGTTTCATTTGATCAGTACATTCAATATGCATACACAGAAATATTTTATCCCCAATGAATATGTTTAGATAATGTGTTTTAATAAAAAAATAAATTTAAAAATTGTGATGATGAGTGAGAGAAGCCTGGCATATAAACTCATATAATTAGAATTATATGGACCTCAAAAGCATTTTCAATAATCAAAGTTGTAAATGATTCCTCTCAAGTTATGAGGACTACAAGTTGACAACAAAGGGAACAAGGCACTTTAGGGAAGAATAAGCACTCTATAACCTGTTCTGTGTGATGGTTATAGGAATATATGGAATGGTCAAAACACTTCAGATACCTCAAACTTTTTATATCAAAATATCTAAATTTAAAAAGGATTATGCATACAATATGTATATAAAGAAAAAGGCCATTTTTTATTTTCTTTAAAAATTGATAAAACAAATTCTTAAAATAATACAAAAAAACTCGCAGGAATACAACTTATTTCACCTTTAAAGTAAGAACACGGTGGTTGCAAAAACTTACAACCAAAAATTTTAATATGATGTTTCCTTAGAAATGGTGTTTTCTTTCACAAAATGGGCTAGTGTACATAAGAGTAAAAAGCATCATTAAATGAAGAGGCCAGTCATGGACCCCATCCCTTTCAGCAGAGACAACACATTCTGGCATCATTGAATCTCTTCTGCAGAGGGGCATCAGTGCCTTCTCTACAGCTTCTTGTGAAATGGAAATGAAAGTTCAGACTAAATAAATGTGTTTTGGAAATTCCAAAGTCCTCAAAACAACTTCTAAAGTCCTGACCAACATTTGGAACCAGTGAGACTACAACTACCAAATGCAGAATCTAGGAGCGAGTGTGACTCTTCCCTCTCATAATGCACCAATTACAAGAGTCTGAAGAAGTTGGAGCATCAGCCTTCAAGGTTTCAGCTGCCCCTGCAACCCACCCTGATGTGCATTATCTGGAAATGGACATCTGCAGTGTGCTGCAGAATCAGGGCAAAGCAAGCTGCAGAGAGCTCTGGAAGTTCCCAGCCCTGTGCAGGGTACCTGAGGAAATTCAATTCCAGACCAAGAGAGAAGTGGAGCAGTAAGTAGGCCCTTCAGAATTCCTGATTTCTCAGGATGCAACTCTCCACTGTGGATAGTTGAGGAAATTACATTTTTCTGTGAATTCGCACCTTTCCATTGTAATCACAGCCTACTTCCTCAGTCAGTACTCACACCCTGCCATGTTTGATTCTTCTAGCTTGGGACATTTATGACTTGCATATGACAGATAGTACAAACTAAATTCTCCTACCTAATTTTCCTTATGAGTCAAGAAAAAGTAAATAACTATGTTTTAAATTCTGATTATAAAATTTATATGAGGATTTATGCAACTATCACTTGATTTAATACTAGTCTGAAATATATGAAACTATGATGACTTCCTATAAAAATACTAAAAAAAAGTACTGAAGACATCACCCCATTCTTTTTCAAATGTCACCTTCTATATAGTATAATTAGGCAAAAATGAAAGTGTGAAATGTGAAATGACATTGTACTCTTTAATCAACAAGGATACACAGAAGGGATGTTGGGTAGATTCTTTGACCAATGATTTTGGCCAATTTAAACATGTAATCCTTTTCCTATAAAATACTCATTAATATCACACTAGGAGAAATGCTAATTTGGCATTTCACCTGGATCTGAAGTTGTGATGTTTCATGCAACTCTGAATAATGATGCTGAAGCTTCTATTTTAAATAATCAACTTGGAAGTTGGGATCCAAATCCCATCACAGGATCCACTATTCATACTGCAGAAACGGTTCACTCATCATTCTATTCTCATTTCCCTGGGATTGATTTCCCAGTGCAGGAAAGGAGGAAGGTCCAGCAAGAACAAGGACACAGGGAGACAACCATATTTCTAACTTGAAACAGGCGGTGTTTGGAAGTTGTCATGACTTGTCCCATCCACAATGAAAGAAAGGTTATGTTTAGAAACAAAGACAAGGTTTCTGAATCTGAAGAGTCACCAACTGTAGAGAACAGGAATTTGGACTTCCTCTGGGTTTTGGGCATCCTTAAGCATGAAATCCTGTCCTTTTTTTTTCACTAGAATTTCATGTTCAAAACCCAGTTGATAATGTCTGACCTAACAGTGTAGGTCTACGATCGAGATAATATCCAAAGGATGCATAAATGTGCTTTGAAGAATGCAAGCCCCTATCAAATGTGAAGTATGATTAAGGTATAAATTTCAAAGGCATACCAGCTGGGCACCTTGTAGAGAGAGGTCAGAGACCAGGAACGACTGGCCATTTTCCCAGTCAGAGCATAATTGCTGCTCCATTTCCAGCCTGGGCTTTCTCTTGAACCTTTGGAAGAGGGGCAGGAATGACTGGTGTGGAGGCTGCCAACAAGGCCAACGTGGAGAGTGGCCTGGTTTATTGCTTTACACGTTTAAAACAGTCAGAGAAATGCCACTGATCTACCAGGACCACCAGGACATTCTGAAGAAAGAAGCTCCAACAGGGAATCAAAGGATTTTTATTAGAGAAATGAATTACTCATGTGTGTCAACTACAGGACTGATGTTTCCAATAAATGCATGCTATGTTTCTATATATGTGCAGCCTGGGGGCAAGCTTTCTTCATGTTTCTAATTTTCAATATAATAAAAATAATGTTTGTAGAAATATTAAATTTGAAAAGACTCATGAAATGTCCTTCAACAAAGGAACTTGTATTTTTCCTCATCCATGCTTATCCAAATTTCCCTCTTCTGAAGGGTCTCACTCTAATTTTGTCATAATCCCTTCAATCCCTCCAGCCCCTCCCCCACACCACTTGGCCCTCAGTGGAAAGTGCATGTACAATAGAATGAAATGTATGTACCTTGTGGCTGTTACAGTTTGAAGTGTTAAAGTCCAGGTTCCAGCGTGTGGTTCAGCCCAGTGCTTGCAGAACCATTAGGATGTGAGAGAGAGAGCTAAGAGAAGCAAGTTCAAAGACAGGGAGCATGCCAGGCCTGCTAGCTGAGACCCTGTTCTTCCTCCCTATTACCTCCCAGCCGCCAGATAGATAGACAGATAGATGGACAGACAGACGGACAGATGGACAGACAGACAGACAGACGCTATACAGCCCAGTCCCTAGTAAATCAACGGAGCCCAGCCATCATGAACAGAAAATTCATAAACCTTGAGCCAAAATAAACTGCCTTGTTTGATTTTTTTCCTCAGGTATTTTATCATGCAGACTGAAAGTTGCCTGACACAGTGGTAAATAAATTCAAATGTACATTTTGTTTCAAAGTTCAGACATTTCTCCTTTAAAAATCTGATTGACTCTCCTCTCTGGTACATTTTGTTCTATGCTATTTCTCAAGGAATCCTCGGAAATTAAGTATGCAGTTTATATTCAAACATTAGTGAAAATTAAAATTTACCATAAAATAAAGGTTACAAGCAGTAAAAATAAATACAGTGTGAAGTATTAACCTGTCTTTTCCAATAGGAAAGAAAGGAGGCAGGAGCCAAAAAAAGAAAAAGAAAGCATTTCTCTGCCCTCTGAGTCTGATTGAAAAACCAAGAGCCTGAAGCTGGAAGCTGGTGGATGTTAAAACCTAAGGAAAACTCACTTTTGCTCATAGGAAAATGTTTATTTGAGGGAGTAAATTTAAATTTTTATATGATTTTGATGACATAAAAGAATAGATTTGTGTGATAGGGTGGGAACGATAAGCTGTTTGTAATGTTCAGTGGTGGGTACCTGTGCTGATTCATTAGATAGATGATAGGCAGATGATAGATAGATAGATAGACAGATAGATAGATAGATAGATAGATAGATAGATAGATAGATAGATAGACAGACAGACAGACAGACAGACAGACAGACAGACAGACAGACAGATGCCGACAGGGGGATAGATAATGTGATATTTTCATTCATTAAACAATTATGTAAAAGTATGACAATCCAGTTGTTCACAAAGATAAAGAAAATAGGTCAAAGACAGTCCTACATAGCTGCATTTTTTTTCATTGTAAATACTGCTCAGAGTATAGGGGAAGCTGAAGGGTATCTGGCTCAGTGTTTCTGCTTAAAGCAGGAGCCTTAGTTGTAGAACAGATGCCTCAGAAATTGTGATGTGGGGAAGGCACTTCCTTGACATTTTTGAAATATTTTACTACTTTCTCATCGAGACAAATTGCAAAATTCAAATTAATATTTACACGTAAGCGAATTGAAGACTCACTGATTTTAAACACTCTGCCATTCTGCTTACAAAGTATTGAGGAGAAGCCAGGTCCTGCGTTTCCAGTGGTCTAATGATGGGGAGAGACTGGTACCACCGCGGGTTTTGTGGGGTGAGAAGTAAGGGCACCCATAGGGTGGTCACGCCTTAGTTTGTGTCGAATAGAGAGCCTCCGACCTGCCTGATCTACTCGCTTCTCTCTTTGACTTTTTCCCCTCATTATTTGAGATATCATATCACTATGAGCACCTGCTTTGGAGCTGCGAGTCACCGTTCTCTGATCAACAGTGACATCTGGTGGGCATCTGGAAAAGCATCTTCACTTGAAAGTTCTAGCATTTGGGGATATGTCCAGAAGCATAACACAGGGAGTGTACTCAGCATGAGACGGGAAATCAGGAAAAGAATTTCAACTGAGTTTTTATAACCGTTGAGAAATCTTTCAGATGTATGGAAGCTAACAAGGAAATAATTCCGTAGGTGATGTCCTATCTTTAGCAGCACATTACTTTCTAATACAGCATGCTTAATTTACGGAGTAAATTAAGTAAGAAAGTCATTTTCTTTCCTTTTAGTTTTGTTAGTACTGACAGTAGTATTCCAACAGAGGACAAGTTTCATAAAACAAAAACAAAACAAAGAATAGTAAAGCAATAATAACCAAAAAAAAAAAATCTCCCTGTTGATATCTATAGTTTTGAGGTTTAAAAAGTATAAATGGTAAGAACTGAGAGAGAGAAAGGTGGCCTCACTTTACAGGGAGCTAGTTAGACACACAGGCCCAAGGAGACTAACATTGATTTTTCCCTGATAAGATCGGAAGGCAACTCCAGTTGGGAAACTAGAATCCAAAATCCCTCACTTCTAAAGATGACTTCTGGACACCAGCAATTTATGCCTTTGACTTCTGGGTACTTCCTCCTCCTTAGAACTTTTGGGCTCTTTCTGACTCTGTGCTCTTCTCTTTACCTACCCCAAGATTGGAGTTACCTTCATATTGTTGAGACAAAACACCCCACCAAAGGCAGAAGATGGGATGGAAGTTTTTATTTTGGCTTACAGTTGGGAGGGGAAGCTCCATGATGGCAGGGGAGAGCATGGCATGAGCAGAGGCTGGACAGCACTTCCATATTTTTCTCCCAAATCAGTTCCAAAAAAATCAAGAGCCACACAGTGAGGTCTCTAGCAGGAACAATTCCTCTCCTCTGGTACCATTTTTCTGTTGTAGGTACCCTCATCTTGTTAGAGCAAAACACCCAACAAAAGCAGCTGATGGGAAGAAAGGGTTTGTTTTAACTTAGTGTATTGAGAAGTCTCATGACGGCAAAGGAAAATGTGGCATTAGCAGAGGCTGGACATCATCACTTCAGCCACAGTGGGTGGAAAATACCAGCAAAAAAGCGAGTCAAGCTCTGACAAAGAGGAGCTGGCTATAACACCCCAAAGCCTAGGAACACACCTCTTCCAAGAAGGCTCTGTCTCTCAAATTGCCACCAGCTAAGAACCAACCATTCAGTAATGTGCTTTTATGGGGGAATATCTGATTGGAAGTCCCTTACCCATCAGCCCATTAAAGTCCTCTGTATACATTTAAATTTAACCAATCCTAGCTGGATGCCTAATTTCCATACAGGCCAAGGATGGATTTGTCTTCTGTGCATGAAAGCCCTGGTCAAGAATGCAACATTGACAACCACTTTTGAGACCCCCTCCCCACTACAGGGAGCTTTTCACTTTTGCTTCTCAATAAAACTTTCCTTGCTCGCCCCTCTGCTGTCTACAATCATCATTCTTCATGATCGTAAGAGAATGAACTCAACTCTAATCCAGCAAACCAGTAATATAAACTGTCATCAATAAAGACAGAAGACTGAGCTGGAAAGATGGCTTTGCAGTGTAGTTGCTTGCTTGCAAAACATAAAGGCCCGAGTTTGATTCCCCAGCACATGCATCTGGAATTTGCAGTGGCCAGAAGCCCTGTCATTCTCTTTCTCTCTCTCTCTCTCTCTCTCTCTCTCTCTCTCTCTCTCTCTCTCTCTCTCTCTCTCTCTCTCTCTCCTTCTCTTCTTTAAAATAAATAAATAAAAATATTTTAAAACAGTAAAATAAACTGTAAACAAGTTATCCAAATATAGAGAGGGAGGAGATTTTCAGGCAGGCACGTTGGCACAGATGAGTCATTGGACTTAGAGAAGGAGCCTTCTACCAATCATGTCTTCCAGAGCCCAGCTCAGCTCCTTCAGGGAATGGCTTCTGTGTATGTGTGATCAAAGAAACCATGGAGAATTCTTCCATAGTTCTCTATTATGCTAGTGTTTGTTAGGAGCAGCAGCAGAGTTTTCTGGTGTTCACAGGAATATTCCAGGCCACGCATATCCAAAGGTCACAGAAGCCTCACCAAGAAGACAATGACATTGGATAACTTGGTGGATGTCTATGTGGACTGATGATACCTAAAGTGAGAAAAGCCTCTTCTGACCTCCTACTACCATGGTACAGAGAGAGGAGAGCAGGGAATAGGTTAGAAGTGGGGATTCCAAAGGCATCATAACGTGAAAGAAACCAGTTGACAGCAGACTGGAAACCTTCCCCATATGGTTGACTCTGCAATAAGCCATCATGTACTAGAAAAGTGCTTGTGAACTTTTGACTTGTGCAGAGGCAGGTTCCATGTGAATGGCCCATAAAGGATCAGGACTCTTCCATTAGAGGCAGCTAAGCAGATATTCCCCTCTTAACAATGAAATCCTTGCTGTTCAAAGCAAAATTGATGGCCAAATTATCCAGTCACAAACACATAAGCCAGCCAGTGTGCATTAGTGACGGTGCTGGCCTAAAGTGGTGGGTATCTGTGCTCTATCTGTGATTGGGGAGATCTGGTGGAATGGGAGTATTTAGTGGGAGGTAAATGGTTTTTCAGAAACCTTTTGGTCAATCATGTTCAACACTATGATGCCAAACTTCGATGAAGGGGGTCACAGGACGAGGTCCTTTACACTGAAAGAGTGGGCTTATTCAACACAGCAATGCCAATCCTGCACTTGTGATGAAGGGGTCACAGGGCGAGATCCTTTACGCTGAGAGGAGTGGGCTCAGGGCACAGCAGTCAAGTGCTTCTCATTTTCGCTCTTCTTTTCCAGCTCTGATGTGTCAGATTCATCAGTCGTATTGTTTGTGGAGCCTGTAAATGTCACTGCTCATTAAAGGATACATACAATGCAAACTGATACACATAATCACTAATACTTGAACCAAAAAATTGTATCTTTAAATGCATGGCAGAGTGACTAACGTTTTTTACTTGATTGTGCTAAGTATACAACATGAGATCTGATTTCTTAAAATCTTAATTGTACAATGCAGCATTGCTGACTACAGTCTCAGTGTTAAAGCAGATCTCTAGAATTTATCTTGCTTAAAAGAAATTTTATGTCTGCTTTAGTAATGACAAGTTTTGGCAAATACCATTCCACCCTATGAATTCCATGACTTAGATTATTTTGGCTACCTCACCTAAATGGATTCATACAGTATTCGTCTTACTCCATTCTGAACGACTTATTCCATTTATCATAATCTTCTTTCAATTTATCTATGTTCTATCTTATCATGGAATTTTTCTCCTTTAAAATCTGAATAGTATGTCTTGATATTTCTATGTGTTAGTTTTATTTTAGTCAACTGTCAATCCATTCAGATGACGTCCACACGTGGCTATAGTGAGTAATGCTGCCTTAATCATGAAATAGAAATACCTCGAGATCCCGATCAATTGAGAAAGGTATCCACACACGTTTATACACACAGAGAAGACCTGATATTAGCTTTGAAAACATAAGTATCTACAACAAGTATAGCCAGTGTGTGAGACACTTTCATGCTTATATAATTGTTGAGTGTATTGCTCTAGGAATGGCCTGAATAAATATATGATTGCCAGATAATATTTTTAATTTGTTAAGGAACCTCTATACTGTTTTCCATAGTAACTGCACCCTTTTACATCCCCAACAATGCACAAGTGTCCCGGTTTCTCCACTTTCTCGCTGTGGACAGCTGTCACTGTGGCAGGTATGACGTGCTACCTCATTGTGTTTCCCTGGCAGTTGATGGTACTGAATATCTTTCAACTAACCTGCTGGCCATTCTGCATCTTCGGAAAGTATCTACTTATGTCTCTAATTCCTCTTTCAATGCCAGATATTTTGCTGTTGAATTATAAAAGTTTCTTAATGTACGTTGGAAATTGGCCCCTGGATTGCAAACATTTTCTCTATTTCTGAAGGTTGTTTCTTCATCCTGTGGCTTTAATTTGATGTGGTCCACTTGTCTGTTTTCATCGCACAATACATACCTTAAAGATCATCATGAGATATAAATCTGCTATTTAAGTATTTACTTATCCATTGACCTGTTTATTTATTTTGGTGTGTGCATATGTGTGTTCATGTATGTTGATGTGGACATGCTCTTGCACAGCACATGGACAGAAGGAAGAGGACAACTTCTTTCAGGTTGATCCTTCTTCCATCTCATTAGAGACAGGGTCTCTTGTTATTGTTCACTGCTCCATTCCCAAGCTTCCTGGTAATTTGATTTTTATCTCTGCCTCCCTTCTTGCCATAGGCACACTGAGATTACAGACTGACAAAGCTCTGGGATTTTTTTATGTGGCATTTAAGGATCCAAATTTAGAGACACCAAGAGCTGTCTCTCAAGCACTGTATCCACTGAGTCATCGCCCCTTCCCTAGATCTTTTTATTGAGAGTGATAAAGCTAGCTGTGAGGAATAGACGTGAATGGGGAAATTCTCATTTGAGAAGTTGCTTTATGTTTCACAAATAACAACTGACTCATCAAAGTATCAATAATATGTTGAAAAAATTATGATTCTTCTTTTATACTCAATTTTTATACTTTATATGTAAAATCTTATTTAGTTTGAGTTGTTACTGGACTTGTTCCATTTAATTTTTGATAAATCTTAGTTTCAAAAAGTTATTTAAAATAACTTAAAAAGCTTCAATAAGTTTTTAAATAACTTTTATGAAAAAGTTATTTTAAAACATATGAAAGAATCCTTTTGCTGATAATTAAAAACATTCATTTTAAATGTCAGGTAAAAACATATGAGTCTTTTATTTATCAGAGAAAGCTTTATATTAGCTTTGAAAACAGAGAGTGCCTGTATCAGCAAGAATAGCCATGAAAGAGAGGTTGTCACACTCACATAATGCTGCCTGGACTGCATTGGGGAATTACCTGAGTGAATAGCTTCGGCCTGTGGAATGTTTCAGCAGTGAGTTACCTAAAGAAACGGGTCAATAGCAATAGTCAGGGAACTTTGACAAAGTCACAAGCTGATCTAAGAGTGTTTGAAAAGGGTCTCAGGAATCTCTCTGCCAGAAGTGAGATAATGCATCGACCACTTCACAAAGATTGAATGGGATCATTTTGAGATAGTTTGGGAGAGAAATTTCTAGACATTTTTCTTTTTAAATTCTCTAGAAAATGAACACATAATATATCATCTAAGAGACCAAATACCAGTAAAAATATTAAAACATTTTGTATGTTTTATGTCCATTCATCCTGACATAAAAGTCTCTAAAACATCTTCCTCAGTTTCTAGGAAAATGGAGCTGGGAAGATGGCTCAGTTGGTACAGAGCTTGCTGTACAAGCATAAGGACCTGAATTTGTGTCCCCATCACCCACATATATGCTGGACACACCAGGACACCTGTCCTCTTAGTGCTGGGGATGTGGAGTCAGGGGGATCCCTAGGAATTGCTGCTTAACTAGTCTCACCAAATCAGTGAGCTCTGTGTTCATTAAGCAACGACACGGTTGAACCATTAAAGAGGAGAAAATAATTTGTTTAAAATAATATATAGAAAGCCCCATAGTGTCTTCTATTTTTATGGTTCTTACAATAATATGATTTCTAACCCTCCCCTAACATTCTAAGGCTGAGCAGGAAGGCTAGTGTGTTTTAGAAGTAACCTCCTTCAGTCCTGGGACCATGAGGAGGATATGGGGAGTCCAGCTGTCTCCCTCCAATAACACTTAGAACTGATACTACAGCTTCCAGTGAGTTGTTGGTCAGGGCAGCCCCCACAGCACCCCAAAACCACATGCTTCATTTCCAGGACACTAAGAAATCAAGCTGGAACTGGCTTCAGTACCTCAGAGAATAACTGAGGCAAGGAGATTCTCCTGTCTCATATGTGCTTATGGCTGTGAAACCAAGGTGGCACTAAAAACAGAAGAACCAGGCCCAGCACCCAGGGCATCAGAGCTGGCAAGCAATAATTCTGCTGAAAATAAAGCCTGAAGAAATAAGTCTAGGTTCATTTGGGGCATACTTGGTGCAACCTTGGGAATTTGAAGGAGGAAACCCATACCATTAGAAGGTCAGGATAATTAAAACTCATAATTTTAACAGTAAAGGAAGTAAAGCCTTGCACTGTACTCCACCATGGGCAAAGGGAACAGTCTGGTGTTAGAATGACATGAATGCAGAGCAATTCCTACCATGAAATAAGAGCAACGACCCCCAGGTATGGCCCGCTGCAGGAAAGGGTTTCTCTAAGTGTGCTTGCTTAACTCTCACCACAACACCATGAATAGGGACAACACAAGTGGCAGAGAAGAGAGAAATCTATGTTTGAAGATCATTTTCCTTTCTCATGGGATTGCCCCTCACCCTGGCGGTCAGCCCACACTTGAGCAAGAGAAAGAGGAGACAGCGGGAAGCAAAAGAGAACAGAAGCATGGGAAGCAAAAGAGAACAGAAGCATGAGCAGAAGCTCCTTGTCTCAGAAGTAGCTGAGGCCCTGCGCAGCGCTGTCTTTAATTAGGAAGAACAGCTCTGCGCTCAGCAGAGGACTTGGCTATAGATACATCGCCTCCTTTCTCCCTCTGCTTTGTCATTTAAGGTTGCAGATTTACTCAAAGCGTAGTCTTTGTCATATCTAGGGTTTTGTTTAACTTAGAGGGATAAATAATCAGATGTTGACGGAAATGAGCAATGCTCCCTTCAAAAATCTAATCTTTCTGGCCTTTGTTAAAGAAACATCAGGGGAAATTGATGACCATAAAGATTTATATTTATTAATCTGAGGGGATTTTTTTTCTCACTCTGGAATGATAATAGTTATTTGAGTTATGGTTGAATAATGGAGACTATTGAATCAAGGAGTCCCCTTATGGTTAACACTCATTAATCATTTTTATAATTAAAAATGTATTTCTCAACTCAGCTTATTTTTCACATTAAAGAATACCTATTGGAATAAAACTTTTCAGATATGCAATAAGGGAAAGTAACTTTTAAAGAATTATTGAGTAAAGGGAAAATCTAATCAACCAAACATCATTACATATACATAGGAATCGTATACGCAGATGCTATATATGAATAGAATTTATGCTTTATATAGAAATAGAATTTTTATTTTGATATTAAAAATAATAGTTGATATAGAATGGATCTTGAATGTTCTCCAAAAGCCCATGTGTTAAAGCTTAGGTTCCTATCCTGTGTCCTATTAGGTAGTGAAACCATTAGATAGTGAGGCCAAGTTAGGTCATTGGGCCATGTGCCCTTGAATGAGATATGGGGACCCTGACCCATTTCAGTCCCACGGTGGTTCTGAGCCATCATAAAGCCAACAGGCCTCCTCCAATCTGTACTCTACCATGATGGACTCAACTGCCACAGGCCCAACATGACGGGGCCAAGCAACCTTGAACTGAGCCTCTGAAATCTTAAGCCAAAATAAACCTTTTCTTCTTACAAGTGATTTATCTCAAATGTTTTGTCTTGGATGGAAAACTAACAATGATAAACTGATCTGCAAACTTTGAATGGTTTTATTTCTATTTATGTAAGTGATGTTTCTGTGTTCATTGAATAAAAAACAAAAGGAGGTGTCTCAGCAGTTAAAGGTGCCTGTTTAAAAATAAGGCAAATGCCAAATACTGTAAAGTGAGAAAACCCCTACATTCACTCCCCAGTGTTAACCACGTTCCATATCAGTGACTAGCCTGAAGATTACTGATTTTCCAAGCAGATAAGAAGAAGCATACCTTCATCATGTAAGCAATGTCACAATGTATGTGATACTGCAGATAATCATAATGGAAATAATCAGATACCTGAGTTAGAACAGAGACTATTTCTTTAGGATTTGCTGTAGGAAGAGGCTTGGCCACCATCACTTGGATTTTATAGGCACCCAAAGGCAGACAGAGATGTGGAAAAGTTTTTTCATGAAAAAAAAGGTATCTGTTGTGTTGTGATTGTCCTGGAGAGGGTGAAAAAGATTGGCTTTCTTTCTCTGGGCGGATCAGTTCAGCAAGAGAAAGTTAAGAGGAGACAGCGGGAAGCCCAGGAGAACAGAAGCATGAGCAGAAGCTCCTTGTCTCAGAATTAGGTGAGGCCCTGTGCATTTAAAAAAAAAAACTAATAAGGCTACAGATCCCAAATTTTTATTTACTTACTAACGTGAACATCTTTAGTAGCAATCAGCATTTTTCTTTTCTTGCCATCTCATGCCTACTGCCCATATCTTTATTGATATAATCTACTTTCCTTTTATCTTTATTGTTCTATGCCAAAAGTATTTTCTAACTTATTGTCTAATTTTCAAATGACATTGTATGTTATTTTTATGGTGTGAAAGGTTTACTTCTAATAGTATTTGCAAAGTTATTACGATTTTATGCTTACATATAAAAAGTTAGGCCAGATATCACTATTATATTTACAGATATATGGACCATCAGATCCCAAAAGCTTGCCTATAACTTTTTTTATGTAGCAATTAATAAATAAGCTCTTATAGGGGCATGGTGGTGCAAATCTTTAATCCTAGCACTCAGGAGGTCAAGGTAGGAAGATCACTGTGAGTTCAAGGCCAGTCTTAGAGTGAAGAGTGAATTCCAGGTCAGCTTTGGCTAGAGTGAGACCCTACCTTGAAAAAACACCAAAAAAATTAAAAAGTAAAGATAAATAATCTCTTGTTTAAAGTGTTTTCTCTGGGGCTGAGGAGATGGCTCATAGGTCTAAAAGGCACTTGCTTAAAAAGCTTGCTAGCCAAGATTCAATTCCCCAGTATTCATGTAAAGCCTGATGCACAAGGCAGTGCCAAGTCCCTGGCATGCCTGTTCTCTTTCTCTGTCTCTTTCTCTTTCTCCTTCTTTCTCTTTCTCTCTATCTCTCTTTCTCTCTCTTTCTCTTTCTCTGTTTCTCTTTCTATTTCTCTTCCTCTTTCTCTTCTCTCTCTCTCCTTTGCAAATAAAACTGAATAATAAATAAAGTCTACTTAGCTGGGCATAGTGGTCTAAAGGCCAGGAGGATTGTCATTGTCAAGAGTTCTGGGTCATAGTGCATACCACGTCAGCCAAAGCTACATAGCAAGGGGACAGAAAAGACGCTAAAGGGACACCATCACAAGATATGCTCATGCAATGTACATAATTATTCATAATAAATATTCACCTCCTCTGGGAAAGATCAAAGAAAGAAAAGCAGATTCTCCCTTATTAGCCCAAGGGCATCCTTTGCTTTTACTTTTAGGGACTCTGTTACCCTTTCACTGTCTCAAAGTGCATACCACCCTCAGGCTTGCCTCTCCATCCTACTGAAAGAAAGGAAACTAGCAATTCTAATACTCCAGTAAAGCCATCTGGACAGCCCTCTGCCCATGTACTCTGAATGCCAAGACTAATGATTCTTCCTCTCATGGGCAAGACACTCCAGAGCTGAGTTTCTACATACATTGTGTAACTGGCACACTCTTCAGTGTGGTGGCTACTCCCAAAAGTGTCTCAACCATCCTCAGACTTGGCCATGAGATGAATTACATGTAATGAATATAAAACTTTTCTGATCCCCTTATCCTATTGATACGAGTTACTGATAATTAATATTTGTACGGGACATGGAGAGAGAGTTTTGGAATCCCCTCCCCTGGTATCTGAGTTCATGTCTCTAATGCCAAAGAATCGTACACAGGGACAGAATTAAATTTTAATTACACATTAATTCTAATATAGTAAATTAGGAAAAGGGGAGCTGGATGGGAAATTCTCCCAGTCAGCAAGTGAGAAGTTACAGAGTTCTCCAGCCACCAGTGTGGGGAAAACACGTGTCAGAGAGTTTAACAGAGCTTATATTATTTAGCTAAACAAGCAGCCAAGGAAAAGAAAACAGAAAGCTCCCATTATGAGAAGAGGGTTATGAGGAAAAAGGTCTAGAACCCCCCCACAGCCATTAGTTGGGGTGGGGGAAAATCTTACCATCCTGAGGCCTGGGTCAGCAGTCCCCTCTACTCCATTGCCACATGGAAGAAGAAAGAGAAATGCTTCCTCTAGGGAAGAGAATTTAAGTTCTTCCCAGGTGAGTCAAAGAGACAGCTGATTGGTTCATATTTGACCAATCAGTTTTAGCACCTAGGCTATAGCTCTAATTAGACACCTCCCACTCAAGGGGAGGGGCTGCCTCTGCAGAAGTCTGCCTGTCACACTATCACCAGCAATTCTGACTTAGCTTGAATAAGGTGAGGGTCCAGCACCAGTGCTTATAAAACCCTCTCCAGGTAATTCACATGTGCCTCCAGAATTAAGGATGGTAACGTGGCTCATTTTCCCTTCAAACCAATGTGCCATTATACACTAGAATGCCTTCCATCATAGACATGCAAATGACAAAATTATCCCAGCATAAGCCAGAAAATTAAATCTATTTTTAAAGTTTATTATTTTTTGAATAGTCAAATATAAAATATGAATTTCTGATTATTGTGTACGAATACTTTTTCTCTATTCAAATCATAACATTGTACCTGTGTCTCATAGACTCAGAATGATTCATATCTATTATATCTAGAAAAGATTTTTAAATTATCTAATTGTCATTTATTATCTGTAAAAACATGTATACATAAAAAATGTTTTCATATAGAATAAATATAAATATAAAATAAGAATGTTTAGACCCAGAATAATCTGGGATTAATCACAGTACTATTTAGGCATTGAATATTAGTTAGTGTTATAACATCAATGTTTCCTTAACAGTCAGGACAAGAGTTATGCCAAAGCATAGCAGCAAAACATACACTCGCATATACATAAATGTATGATCTCATGCATTCAAGAGAGATATCATTGGATTAGTGGACATCTCAGCTCACTGTATGTCATAAACCTACAATCAATTTGGTAATCAAGGTTTGCAATTACCTGAAAGCTTGACTGGGCTGGTGAATCTGCATCCCAGGTGGGTCATTGTACTAGTTATAACCCTTGCTTCTGTGTGAAAAAGCAACATCAAGGAGGAAGGGTTTGTTTGGCTTACAGTTTTAGGGAACGCAATCCAACATGGTGGGGCAGACATAGCAGCAGGAGCGAGAGGCAAGCAAGCCACATTACACCCACAGTTAGGAAGCAAAGGGAGTGACCAGGAAGTGGGGTCCAGTTATAAAACATCTAGGTACACACCCCAGTGAATTACTTGCCCCAGCAAGGCTATGCCTTCCTAAGTTTCCACAACCTTCCCAAAAAGCACCTCCATCTATGGTACAAGAATTCAAACACATGAGGTTATGGTGACATTTCAAAATTAAAACACAGCAGTCACTCTCAGGCTCCTTGCCATAAGGATCCTTTTGGATGCTGAGTGGTGTTGTAACTTGGCATAAACCCAGAGCTCATAGTCTAAGGTAACAAAATAGGTTAGTCTAGTTTATGAAAATGTTTTCAAAGCCACCCTGTATTTTATTTGTAATATTCTGTTAGTTAAACATAATATGGGTTTGATAAATCTTCCATTCAATGGCATGAATACCAAAAAACAAAAATCTATTGGGGTTGTTTGAAACTGATTAGAACCAATTTTGGCTTGTGATAAATCATAAAATTTAGTTCTTTGGAAGCCCCATAACTCAGCTAAGTTTTACCACCAATAAC
>PVHP010034120.1:0-19248 GCA_004024765.1 Zapus hudsonius
AACGTCATCCGGTGCTGGCAGCTCGCCTTGGCACCCATCCATAGTCCTGGAATTCACTGGGTCTCCATTGCAACCCACAGTTCATCCTCATGGCTCCATCAGGCTCCATATGCAGGCAACCTTGCACACCTGCTTCACACGCCGATGGCCATTTTTCAAAAACAAAACTGTGTTGCAAATCCAATGACCCTCTCTTCTTACATTTGCCATACTCCACAGAACCAGGTGGGCTACCAACTTGTTAATCCAGGGGGGAACAAAGCATTCAGGCCCCTTACTTCAAAATTCCGCATTCTTCCTGTTGTTCCAATGCAGACCAGCTGGCCCAATCTCAGTGGTTGTAATCTCTCAAACAATTGCAGGTGAACGGGCAGCAGTTTCGACCCAAAGATCTTTCTTTCTGTGCCATCTCCATCTGCTCACTCCAGTCCATCTTTATGTAACACAACCCTGCACAGGTTCCCAGGACACAGGCAGGCAGAACGCAGCAAGCCTCACACGCAAACTGCTTCTGGCACAGTCCTGACCAAGTTCTTTCTCCCCCTCGTAAGCCAAACCTCACAGTCCATAGTTCTCATTACATTCAGGTCTTTTAACTCTGACCATCACGCTGTACTCACAACACTGCGAGGCACCTCTTAGGCCAGGAATTCAAATCCTTCCACATTACTCCTGTAGATCACTTCCAGAAAACCAAAGCCACAAGACCAGGGTTCCAGCAGCAACAGATGACCCCACGTCATGGTACCAAAACTGTTGCGGTCAGCTTCCTAGTTGCTGCGCAGAAAGACCCCAAGCAAAAGCGGCTTGTGGAGGAATGGGTTTATTTGGCTTATGGACTCGAGGGGAGACTCCATTCTGGCAGGGAAAACGATGGCATGAGCAGAGGGCTGGACATCACCTCTGCCACAGCACTGAACAGCGGCAGGAAGGTGTGCCAAACACTGGCAAGGGGAAGCTGGCTTATAACCCCCATAAGCCCGCCCCTAACAACACAGCTTCATCGAGGTTGTAAAACCCAAACTGCCATCAGCTGAGGATCGATCTATCAGAACACATTCAATTGTTTGTGGGGGACACCTGTATCAAACCATGACAGATAGAATGTTCTGTAGATGTCTGTTAAGTCCAATTGATCTATAGTACCATTGTTTCTCTATTTTCCATTAACATGATCTGTCTATTGATGATAGTGAGGTATTAAAATCGCCCACTATTATTGTCTTGGGATTTATGTCTGATTTAATGTGTAGTAGATTTTGCTTTATAAAATTTAGTGTACCTATTTTTGCTCACTAGTCAAGGCAGGCACAGGTGGGTGGGGAACTGTGACCAGTGAAGAATGGGCGTAGTTCCTACTCAGGGCAGGTGTACCCTGGTAGTCTACACACATGACAAATTTGGTTGCAAGGAGAGTGTTTACCTGGAACTTGATGGTCTATTCCACCTTGTTCTTGTCTCAACCTTTTGCACTCCTTCATCCCAGCCCATTGCTTAGCACTGGATGAGTTATCTCTATCACACCCAGCAGAACTCAGGGAACATTGCAGAGGAGGTGGCAGAATGAGCATGAGTACTGCTCTCACTGCTAGCAATATAAGATCTTTATAGAAATGGTGGTAAACACTAAGGAGATTCAGAACTCATCAAAGCTTAAAATTAGAGCCTATTGTGAGCTCAACACTTGGCCTTCTCCTCCGGAGGACTCCGTGAGTTGCTATGGAGGAGAGTTCCATTTTCCCCCATGGGGTATGGTGGCAGTGGGGGTGGAGCTCACACCAGGGGTTGCTGCCTTCAGTCTGTGGCTGAGCTGGAAGGAGGCAGGGTGGTTCCACAGAGCTGGGCGCACAAATAGGGTGTAAGCTGACGAAATATGAGAGAAACTCTGGGACACAGGCGTCATAAGTGTGATGAGCAGATGTGTGTCATGTGTTATTTATTGAATGTGGAGAGGTCATATTTATAGAGAAAAGAAGCCAGAAGGAATAGGGGCAGAGGAGGGCAAGGGGATTGGTCAGGCAGAGTGGTGAGTGGGCATCCTGTGAGTGGATAGGTGAGTGCAGATAACCTGTGAATGCCTAATTTGCATAAGTTGAGGGGCTTGTTCAGCCTTGAGCGATGGAAAATATGTGATTCTAGACATGGATTCAATGGTTATGGTTACAGAGAAATTTGTCACCTGGGTCTGTCACCTATTGTTAGCCCTGCTGGGGTGAGAATGCTGGATTCACTGTGGCTTAGCACTGTGGCTTGCTTAGGGAGCCAGGAGTTTTAGGGTTAAGGGTGGAGGTGGTGAAACTCCTATGGGAGACAACCTGGGGGTTTCAGCTTGCCTCAACTTCCCTTAATCCTATGTCCTCCATGCCCCATTTAGCAAAGTTCAACAAACACTAAACCATATATCTATTCCACCCTCCAAGGCCCAGGGAACATTGAAAAATAGGGTGGGGCAAAAAATAATGTAAGAGCCCACAGAGTGGGAAGGAATACTTTAAGGTACTGTCCTCTTGACAGTCATGACCTTCGAGTCGTTCCCAATACCTCCACAAGACCTGCACTTTTCTGAGTCTATGCAGCTTTATTTCCTCTTAACACTTACAGAACCAAAGCCATTTCATCCAACCAAAGACTCTGAGAACCACTTTCATTTTTATGAGCAATGATCCCATTTTCCCTCACAATCAGAGCAACCTTCTACCCTTTGAATATTCCATTGTATACTAAGAACTGGACTGGCCTTTGTAGCAGGAGGAGGAGGGGAATGTTGATGGGAGATCTTTATTGCTCACTTTATATTAACACCCCAGGCCTCCTACCACATCCATCAATTTTGTGACTTTCCTCACTACATCTTGGTGTATGTGTGTGTGTGTGTGTGTGTGTGTGTGTGTGTGTGTGTGTGTGTGTGTAGTCCTCTATTGGAAAACTGCATGATCCTCTGAACTACATTGGTATAAAAAATAGTTCTATGTCTGAAAAAAATCCCAGAAAAAATGTTTGAGTTAGATGAGATGTAATTATGGTTTCTACCATTAATTAATTAATTAATTAATTAATTGTATGTTATGTACTTGAGAGTATGTAAATTGGAGATCACTATGGTATATCATAGGTGTTGTTGCGGTCAGCCTTCTAGTTGCTACGCAGAAAGAACCCAAACAAAAGTGGCTGGTAGAGGAATGAGTTTATTTGGTTTACGGACTTGAGGGGAGACTCCATCCTGGCAGGGAAAATGATGGCATGAGCAGAGGGCTGGACATCACCTCTGCTACAGCACTGCAAACAGTGGCAGGAAGGTGTGCAAAACTCTGGCAAGGGGAAGCTGGCTTATGACCCCATAAGCCCGCCCCCAACAACACAGCTTCATTGAGGTTGTAAAATCCAAACTGCCATCAGCTGAGGATTGATCTATCAGAACACATTCATTTGTTTGTGGGGGACATCTGGATCAAACCATGACAGGTGTTTTCTTTACAAGCCAATGAGCCTCTCAGGACACATCTTTAGGGATCATTTCATTGGTTTTGTGATGTAGATTCTGCTCATTCAAAACAGAAATAGCTCAGAGGGAAGCCTTGCTCTAGATGAGAATACAACTGTTTAAAATACAAAGTTAGTTTCAGAGTGCTTAGTTTCCATTTGCTGATTAATCATGGGGTAAATTATTTGTAGTCTCTTCAGCAAATAGAATTTTTTTTTTTTTGGTTTTTCGAGGTAGGGTCTCACTCTAGCCCAGGCTGACCTGGAATTCACTATCTCAGGGTGGCCTTGAACTCATGGTGATCCTCCTACCTCTGCCTCCCGAGTGCTGGGATTAGAGGTGTGTGCCACCACGCCCAGCTAGAAAATGGTTTTGAGTTAGTGCATTGGCCTTGAATATATTGAACACATCAGAGCCTCAGTAGGGGCACAGTGAAGTAATCTTAGTGATAGTTCTGGAAAGTTAGA
This sequence comes from Zapus hudsonius, assembly GCA_004024765.1. Classification (NCBI taxonomy): domain Eukaryota; kingdom Metazoa; phylum Chordata; class Mammalia; order Rodentia; family Dipodidae; genus Zapus; species Zapus hudsonius. The sequence goes on from PVHP010034120.1 coordinate 3,949, forward strand.
AATCGTCTTTTAAGTGAAAACTGAAAAAAAATATTTGGGACAGAATCCATGGCTGCTTAATCCAGTGAATATGGTTCAGATGGAACTAAAGAAATATCACCATAGACTATAGAAACGTGTTCCATTATGTGCATCTATCAAGTCTTTTGTGGGATTTACCAGTGTTAGCTGTGGCATATAGTATGCTAAACTGGTGCCATGTATGCTGGGCTAGACTTGTTTGATTTACTGCAGTGATGAGGGTTTAGTAGGCTAAAATGGATTAATTTGGGCGACAGAAAGTATGCTGGCCTTTGTGTTGTTTGGACAAGCTTCTGCAGATGGGATAGCTGGTCTATAATAACCTAAATAGGATTTGGAGAAGTTGGTAGGATGATTTTACTTCCCAGTCATCTGTTGTAGTCTGAATGTTTGGTCTCTCCAAAATTTGTATGATGACACTTAATCCCCAGTGAATGGTCTTGCAGTTACCTTTCATTGCTGGCACAAACTTTGAGTCAGAAGCAGCTTATGAGAGGAACAGGTTCATTTCAGGTTACAGATTCCAGGGGAAGCTCTGTTAGGGTGGAAAACCTGACTCACTTCATACATCCACAGCAGAGAGACAGAACCACCAGCCAGAGCTCAAGCTGGCTCACAACACACCTAGTAAGGCTGGACTCAAGATCCACTCCCAGTGACACACCTTCTCCACCTGCTGAAGACTAATGAAAAATACCTAAGCTATAAGAGGCATACATTTACATTCAAACCACCACAGATGGTGTTAGGATGTGGGGCATTTTCAACTTGATTAACCCTTGAATAAGGTAACTATAGCTATAGAAAAGACTTAAGCAAGCTTCCTAACCCCTTCTATTATGTGAGACAGAAGGCACCGTCTATCAGAAATATATTCTCACCAGACATCAAATCTACTGGCACCTGGGTCATGTATATTTCCCAGCCTCCATAATTGTGAGCAATAAATTTATACTGTTTAGAAATAATCGAGGCTAAAGTATTTTGTTATAGAAGCACAAATGGACTAAAAATCATTTTAAATGACAAATACATGATATGATTAATCCTAAATATGAAAAATTCTCTTATTAGCAGCATCTGAGTCAGGTGCCCCTATTTTATGTGCTGAGGATAAAGGAATAAAGTAGGGGTACTGCCTGGAAGAAGCTCTTAGGTTATGTGGAATGACAGACAAGGAAACAGATGGCCAATGAAAGAAAACAAATGTAAACTGGCAACCATTGTTTCCTAATTTCAGTCACTTAATTCAACAAAAGTTTATTTTTCATTCATAAATATCTTCTCTGGATGAAGACCACTATGCTGGGCAGCTGTCCATTGTGTGTTGACTCAGCATCCTCTGCTGCTGAGTTTCATGACAGCAGCACATCAGCAGATGTTTTCATGATTGCCATGACATAGAACGTCTTGACAGGAAAGTTCCAGCCACAAGTGGAACCTGTATCCTTGGCCCTCCCCACTGTCAGTGTCAGGGGAGAGGGAGTAAAGTCATCTTTTGTTCCTAGATGTGGAAGCATGTTGGATTTTCCAACGTTTGGAATCTACCACAGGTAAGGGTTAGCCCACAGTAAAAGGTCAGTGGGTGTGACTCTCAGGGGATTTTAAGGCCCTCTGAAAATTTTGATGTTTGAGTTTTCTGTTGTCATTTTCATTGCTGTCTAAAAGGATAGACAGCAGCCCTGTACCTAGTATGCTGTCTGTGAAGGAACAGCATAGGTGAGAAGCTTTTGGAAGGTGTTTCCTGTGACAGTGTTAGACATTCTTTTTCAGAAATAGCAAGTTGCCTGAAAATCAGAGTCCATCTGCTTTAAAATCTTCATGACACTTGCTTTTTTTTTTACTTTATTTCACTCAGATGCAGTGACTGAGGTGAAGACAGACATTTATGTGACCAGTTTTGGCCCTGTGTCAGACACTGACATGGTAAGTATAGCTCCTGCAAAGTGAAAATAAAAGATGAGGTCACAGATCAAAGAAAACAAATTGGGATTTTCCATAGCAGAACTGTTTGCCTACCCTGTCGGAAACACACTTCTTGCACAGTATATTATATCAAAATTGGCTTTGTTCCACCTGCAATTAAACCCTCTCTGACTTTTCCATTCACATTTTGCTGGCACTGCACACATGGGTCCAGATTGATCATGTGAGGAGAGCACCGTGGAGGGGTTCTGGGCTAAGTGGCCAGAAGTGCTGTTAATGAAATCTGTTTCTTACAATTGAGCTCCACTTGTGGAAGATGTGGACTGACCAGGCGATTGCAGTTTGGATGTAAAAAAATTTTGGAAACTGGTCTTTTTACAGACTTGGGCATGAGGTAAGCTCTGAGGAAGACTCAAACAGTAAGGCAAGGGATAAGAGAGCCAGCGAGCCTTCTGTAAGGACTGCCATTACTCTCATTACATTCTATACCTAAGCAAAGAATGTGATGGAGTTAAATAACAGATATTTGATTTTATCCTTTTCACATTGAGAAATAAAGAGCCTATTTTCTGATTTGCATACTTGGTATTAGTGGGTCCTCAATAAACTTTTATTAAATAAGTGACTCTTGTTGAGAATAATTTTTGAAGACTTCCTTATGTATCCTAACTCACCTGGAACTTGCCATGTGGATTGGACTGGCCATGAACTTGTGACAATCCTCCTAACTCTGTCTTTTGAGTGCTAGGAGTACTCCCAGGGGAGACATACACTATCACATTGGGCATGTAACAAAAATCTTATCATCTCAGAAAATATATTTAAATTGGTGGCATTCGATCACTGCTTGGATAGATTCAGCATGGCTACGAGTGGCAGGGAAATAGCATCTTTCCACCTGTTGGGTGAATGCACACATTTGTGATGGGATGAGTTAGAGTTTGTTCTGTAGGTGCTGCAGAAACATTGTGATGATTTGAGTAGGATGATAAAGTATATGTGCTGTTTTAGAATGGTTGATTTAGTGGTCTGCATAGAATAGACTACAAAGAGGGAGGCAAACTGGAGGCTGAGAATGGATTTAGGCAAGATGATTTTGCATGTCTCTTCATTCAGACTTGAGGTCTGGGGATCAGCTGGAGAATCAGGCTAGTTCTCAGGAGTGTGTGCAGTTGTTGAAAGGCAAGACAGGGAAGGGAGAAGACTGGAATTTCTCTTTTTGTTTTGTTTTGTTTTTCGAGGTAGGGTCTCGCTCTAGCCCAGGCTGACCTGGAATTTGCTATGTAATCTCAGGGTGGCCTTGAACTGACAGTGATCTTCCTACCTCTGCGTCCCAAGTGCTGGGATTAAAGACATGCACCACCATGCTAATGAACTTTGTCTTACATGTGGAATACATTGGAAGGTAGAGTAGATTCCCTTACAAAGTTTCCCTGACACTTAGCAAACAGTTCACAGGGAGAGCTGAGTAAGGAACATCTTTGATGTATGGGTCATGTGTGGCCAATCAGATTTGCTGAGTTTCTACAGACAAGGTTTTGCTTTTATTGCTAGGATTTAATGATGGACTTGGATTTTATTTGTGGTTATGTGTGTTTTTGTATGAGTCTGGGAACACACACACACACACACACACGTGTGTGTGTGTGTGTGTGTGTGTGTGTGTTTGCACATATACATGTCTGTGCATGCATATGGAGGCCAGGGGTTGATGCCTGATATCTTCCTTATTTGCTTACCACTTTATTTACTGAGGCAGAGCTTCTCACTTAAGTTTAGTGCTTGCTGATTCAGCTAGACTCACCAGCCAGTTTGCCCCAGGAATCTCCTGTCTCTACCTCCCCAGTGCTGAGATTGCAGGTGGGGATACAAGGGTGCTGGAGATCCCAACCCCTCCTTCCACTTACACAGCAAGCACTTTATCCACCAAGCCATCTCCCCAACTCTTTATTTATTCATTCTCAATCATACACCATCATCTAAATTCTTGAAATTGTTCACATGTCAACCAAATATATGAAGAGTACACACTGCCCAGATATTCTCCAGATGTGCTGCCAGGTACTTGAGCCCAGGTATCCCAATGAAGCACACAGTACTCTATACCATTCAGCTCTTCTCCTGGCTCCTTGCCCAGTCTTAGGTGTACAGGGGCTCAGGAGACTTTTCTTTGTACCTAGACATTGTATCTCTTTTGAAGTTTTTTGTTCCCTATACTGGTTTGTATTTCTTCCTCATGGTTAAGCTAAAGCAACAGAATAGACCTTTTCTGATGGAGTAGAAATACATTTGTCAAATAAATTTCACGTTATTTTTAGTCATACCATCATCCTTTTACAGACAAAATAGATAAAATTACTCTGGGTAAGAAACACATCTCTGCTATTTTGAATGGTTTCTTTTTCCTGGCCTTAATACTCTGAAACAATTGATTGCAGGGAGTTTTCTGGCTTCACATACTAATTGCAATAAAAACCTCAGCTCATCTGAATCCAGAGACTGCATGGAAAAGTAAAGAAAAAAGTAAAGGGTGGGATGATTTTCTTGATTATAAATAGAGTTTTGGTGCAAATCCTTCTCAGGTAATAGAGGCATTCTATTGCTAACAAAGGGAGAAAATGGTACATGGGGTCATTGCTATACACAGCCCTCTTCACCCACTGCTAACATTGATCAAGACTGTCCACTGTACCCACAGACACAGCTCCAGACAATACCAAACTATGGCCCACTTCTGCTTCATTCACTTCACAAGCATTAATACCTAACTCACTGTTGGCCAGATGGTGTAAATTCCAAGTTATTCATTAGTTGCAAGAATGAGTAAAGTGGAACAAATTAAATCTGAAGGAAAGGTAGTGACAATGAGCTTCGTGGAACTGGGGACAGACTTAAAGTTCTTCAAAGGCAGAAGACATGTCAGGTACATCTCTCTATGTCTACCAATTAGCACAGAATCTGCCAGCATTCCTCAATATGATTTCGTGAGCCTTTCAGTTGGAGGGAGAGAAAATCTCCCTTGGAGATCCTATTGAATACCAAGACAAGAACTAATGAATGATTGAGGAGACTTTGGTTCTTTGGTTTGGGGATTTTCTCCACTCAAGAGTGTAAGTGAGAGAATCAAAGATGAAAGCTGAACCTCAGCGAATGCTTCTATGTGGAAAATTAAAGAAAAAAAAAGATCTAGTTTCATGTTCTATGCCTATTGACCATGAGAGAGGAACAAAAGTGATGGGAAATGGGACTGGAGAGATAGTTCAGCGGTTAAGGCATTTGCCTGAAGAACGTAACAACCAGAGTTTGATTCCCCAGTATCCACGTAAAGCCAGATACACAGAGTGGCATGTGCATCTGCAGTTCCTTTGAGTGGCTGGAGGCCCTGGCTCTCTCTCTCTCTCTCTCTCTCTCTCTCTCTCTCTCTCTCTCTCTCTCTCTCCTTCCCCCTCTTTCTGCTTGCTATAAATAAATAAAAATAATTTTTTAAAAGTGATGCAAAATGAGGGAAAGGTTAAAAGAAATATGTGGAATGAAACTGAAAGGAGGTACAAATAGAGAAATGATAGGAGAGAAAAGAGGGGCAAGGGAAAAATAAACAAGCTTTGTTTGAAAAGCATCATAATGAAAACTAGGTTTTGTGTGATGATAAAATTTTTGAATATACTTATAAGGATTTAAAGACAAGGAATGAGTTGGAAACTGGATGTAATGGGAATTTCAGAAGCATCACACAACAGATGGAGCTACACATGAACCAATCAATGCCTGGTTCTCCGGTAGTAACATCAACACTGTATCTGTCCAGGATCTCACAGGAGAGACTTGAGTGAACCGAGACCATATGCTCTTCCACAACTATCTACTCTTAGGAGAGTTTGCACCATTTTCTTGATTACATGTATGGAAAGATAGAAGGGAGGTGACAATGAAATGAAGGCTGCAAAAGATACAGTGAAAATGCTGTCTTACTATGTCTTTCCTCTCCAATTGGGTCTGCCACTTACCAGGGGGGAAAAAGGCTCTTGGCAAGTGAATGTTTTTTCCATGGAATCCCAAGATGTTTGGAACTACAACATGAAGACTAGGGAATTGACTGAGGAGATAACAATTAGACATTAAGAGTCTTTAACCTCGCCTTCTCCTCAGAGATACTTCAACTGCTTCTATTCTGCTAAGGTAACAGAAGCCAGCTATCACTTGTCAACTAAGAACCAGGGAATACAATGGACAACCAAGTCATGATGCACTTAACCAGCTAGCTTAATTTGAAAAATAAAATAGAGGCTTGGGAAATGAAAATCCATAAATGACATTATAGTCATAATTGTTGCTAACAGATTCAGGTAGCATATATTCTGGTCCAACAAATGTATGAAAACTTATCAAAATATCTGAACATTTTACAGAAAAAAAAATTAGTTGCAAAAAATATGACACAAAGATTTCTGGTGGTGATGGATTTGAAATTCCTGTGTTTGCTTCTTCTTGGAACTGGAAAAGAGCCTGTGTCTATGGCACAGAATGGATGGACTGTCAGTTTCTTCTTAGTTCATTGACTACTGGGTCTATGTCCTCGAGTCTCTTCCTAGGGGCCTATGATTAGGAATTTCTTAGGATATTCTTATATAACATATATAGCCAGGACTCATAAACTATTACAGGACTATTTTTCAAGACACCTGAAAAAGTGGTATGGGCTATTCTCCAAAATGGGGAGAAGATGCTCAAACTTTGGGCAATGACATGGAAAATGTGAAAATGCAAGGTCTTCGCTGTGATTCAGTTTTCAAGTATGTTCTCCACATTCTTGTAACTATGCACCAGCCTGGCAGAACTTTACTGGAACTTCCTTTGACATAGCATTGTTGAAGATTTGAAGCCATTAAGCTAAGTGTCCACTCTGCCTTGTGTAGGAAAAGTATTAAGTGCCTTTCCCAGGAGGCAGGCTCAGGCTTATTATCTGGAAGATTTGATTTAAGTGCCTCACAAAACAACAGCATTCATTTGTCAATTTGTAGGCAGTCAACCTTGGAGAGTACACAAGGGCTCAATTTGCAAGGAAGGAATTGATTGCATTTCAAAAATGGTCAGGTCAAAATCTGATTGCTTTTGGCCAAAGGTCATAGGATACTTATGGGCCAAATAGTTACTATTTGATTTTTCTCCAGCAGTTTTGTGTAGAGAATAATATCTAAAAAAAATATATGCCTACCATATAACTTTGAAAAACGGTTAGCTAGATTAATGAGAGTTTTATTAAAAAATATACCATATTTCTTTCTATTCCCATTTCCCTTATTAATTTGAGGTTAAGCACCTTTTCCTGTGTTTACTACCGGCAGCACCAAGAGTAGAAAATCCCTGTGGGTCTTGTTTCTTTGTGTTGCAACTTTTGAGCTTTCTTTGAGATATGTGTTTACACACACACACACACACACACACACACACACATACAAGCACACGCACACACACACACACAGAATCAATCAATTTGTAGTTCCTAGGTGATTAGACTAATTCTAAGTCCAAGAAATGTTGGAAAAAGCAGTTTTGTTTCTTAATTTGGAAAGGTGAGATTCATGATAAGGAAATTTTCTTGAGAGTTCCTAGAAAGGCCAGATACTAAGTGATGATCAGTAATGGATATAACATTCCATTCCTAGATTCCCTTTTGACCTCTATTGAGATGTATTATTATCTCCTCTAATTATTCTAATAATATTAATAGCATAATATTAGGCCATTTCCACATTTCTGGGAAGTCTACAGTTTACTGCTGATGTATACCTTTTTATACATTTCTTGGTTTATTACTTAATGCATATATTTTATGCCTATATTTATAAGTCTTCTTGAATTTAACTGTTTCTCATCAACTCCATTGCTACTACTCTGATTCAGGCCAGTGTCATATCCAGTTGACTGACTTTCTTCTCTCCATTCTATTTTTAAATTTTTATTTAATTATTTTTACTATATATGCCACTGGGTGATAATTCAATACATGTATTCAATGCATAATGGTAAAATCACATTTCATTTTATTTCCTTAATTCTGTTTTCTCTGGGCTACACAGATACAGAGTAGGTGCAAGGTCAAAATATTTGTGAACAATGTATGTGTATGGAACCACAAGACTTTTTGCTTTTCATTATTCCTTAGTTAATGGAGCAAAACAATTATTTACATCATATATATATATATATGATAGGTATTTAAATTCATCAAGAGAAAATTTATAAGTGTTTGGGTAGATGTGTAGATTTTGGTCTCCACTGAGGTTGCTGGACCCAGTCTCTCTCAGATACTTAGGCAATCTCTGTCTCTCTTTCTCTCTCCATATGAGCCTCATGTGCATATTACCTAGTGCAAAGAATATCCAATGTTTTACCAGGTTTATTTATCTATACCTCACCCTTCTTATAGCTCTTACCCTTTTGGTTTCTTTTCATCATCAAATTTATCAGAAATCTTCAAATCAATGTTTATGTTTCACCATCTGTGTCATTTATTTTTGTTTTCTGTCAAATTGTCACTTTAATCTGGAGTGTCTCCTTCTTTACTCTCTGTGGTCTTTCCTGCTTCTTGATGTAGATTAGTTTACTGATCTGTCTTTATGGCTTTCACTTTCATGCTGTGTATAACTTGAGGTGAACAAAACACTATTGTTCATTGCTAAGGATCCTTTCTAATTCCCATTTTTGCTATTTCCTTGATTCTTACTTTTTGTAGTGCATCTTTTAGTTTCCAAAGGCAAAACCTTCTTGTTGCTCCAAATTTGCTACTTCACATTGAATGTGATGGCCTCTAGGATATGAAATGGTTTTGTGTTTCTTGAGACAATCCTTCTAGCTTGTACACTGACATTTTCAGACAAATGTTCTATGTATGTTTATCTATGTGATAAGTTCACAAGTCCATAAGCTCATATTTATCATTTAGGTTGCTCTAATTTTTAATCACATAAATTATAAATCTAATTGGCCTTTCAATTACTGATGGAATTTTTAATTTATTTTTGTAATTCAGTTTCTTAAAATTTTCATTTATTTATTTGCATGTCCAGCTTTATGTGCATGGCTGGGGAAGTGAACACAGGCAGGCAGACTTTGCCAAGAAGTGCTTTAAATCACTGAGCCATATCCCCAGCCCTGAAACTTGTTTTTTTTTTATTATATTTCAATTCCATGCACTTAATAAATGTAAAATAAAGTTATATTTGTTGGTGCTATAAAGAAGAAAATAACAAATAGAATGATGAAGGAATGTCTCCCTGGTGTGGTGACTTTCAATTGAGTTGTCTTTTCCACTGGATGTGCTTCCCCCTTTCAGGAATAACTTGATTTGAAAGGAATGTTTATCTCATGGTACTTATAGCTCTACCAACTCACACTTTCAGTGTGGTTTCTTGTCCTGTAGGTGTGTTTGTCCTATGAACATTGTTTATTAATCTCTCAATTTAGGTATTCCTTTTTGTTAGTGCTGGGAATGGAACCCAGGCCTTCATGAATGCTCAGCCCATACTTCACCACTGAACTTTTCCTACTTACATGATTTTCCTTTTTTGTCTCCTATAAAATAATAGTACTTTATGTATTCCTATTTGCTTTTTAATTTTTTCTTCACGTTTTTTCATATTTGTTGTCAATACTTAGATACAATGCATGAGCAAGTCTTATGATGGCACTTCCATTTCCCTCTTCCCTGTGCTGAACTCACTGCCCTCCTCAGTGATGGGCTTGCTGGACCAGTCCATGGGAAAGGGGGGTTATGGAGTATATGAGAAGTAGCCAGTTTTTTTTCTCTGTGTGTTGTTGCTGAGGGGGTGATGACTCAGTATTCTCCTCTACAATGGCTCTTAAAATCTTTCCGCCCTGTCTTCCACTCGGATCCCTGAGTCATGGTGGATGTTTTAAGTATGCTTTACTGTGGAGGTCTTTAGAGTCTCTGGATTTCTGCTTGGGATTGTGTTGGGTATCCTCAGTGTCTGTCTCCATTATTCTTTCCCAGGTTACCTGACTTGCTGTGGAGGTAGGTCTCTTGCTCATCTCGGCACTTCCTCAAAGGTTTTGTTTGGACTCTATATCATAAGTTACAAGTGGTTCATCTCCTGACTGATAGGCAGCATCCAATGTATGTTTTTATGTTTGTGTTTATAAATTAATCTAGTGATATCCCCAGGCTGAGAACAATTTTATGTTAAGTTTTCAGTTTGAAAGTTGATTCAGATCAAGAAGGATAGATGCTCTGTGAGGTTACTAAGGTCCAGTGGAAATGCTCTTCCCTTCCTTCCATCCCCTTCTTTGTTGAACTTTTGTGCTAGAGACTGCTTTGCTCTAGCTAATTTTATCTAATTCACCTTGTGCTGAGGAGTGTGGCTTCATGTGGAAGTTCAGGTCCAGTTTCTGGTTTGGTGGAGTCTGGTTTGCACTTGTTGTCCTGGTGACTTACGCCTCCTCTCAACCTTGAAAGCATTCTGGTGTAGAGAGTAAATGCTGTGATCTTTCAGTCCTTAGTTAGGAATGTGATTGTTCTGCTGGAGGAAGACAAAAGCCAGACAGGTTAATTTATAGAAGGAACAAAAGGTCTCAAAGAGGATGGCTAGCAAGAGACAGCTTATGTCTAGGAAGAGTTTATTTAGAGGATGATCAGAAGCCATTAGAGGATTTTAAGCCAAAGGATTTACATCACTTTCTAGATGCTTTTTTCTCCTCCATACCGGGCTAGCTGAAGGATTGTCTGTGCCTTGAGTCATTTTTAATGCTCAGATGTGAATTAGGGCCGAATGGTACTCAGATCTTGGACTCATATTGTCTACGGTTTCAGCTGGGTTCCAAGCCCAAGCTTTCCCTGAGATATAGTAAGCTACTAAGTTTTCAAACTTGTGCTAGCTGAGTTTTGGTGGACTTAGAGAGTCAATCTTCAGTCCAAATAGCAGCAAATTCAAACACATCATACAGCATTTTTTTTTTCATTTGTCAGAGGGCTATCCTATTCTTTCTGTATTTTTTTTTACATTTGTGTCAGCAAAGATCGTGAGTATACATAAACTCACATTTGGGGGCCCATCACTTCCATGATTTTAGGACAGTCAAACCTAATATCCTAGGTTCCCTGCCAACTTGACCAGCAATATTGTATATTTCAGCAGAATTCTAGGTTTGGGGATCACATTTAGGAAAGAAAATCACATAAACAATTTTAAGTCATTGCTAGCCTCATATTCCACCTAGTAACTTACTTTTAAGAGTCTTTCTTTTAGTCTCTCCAGTACTTTCTAACACAACACACACCAGATTTTGTAATTAATAGGTACTCACTGTTGCCAGAAGCTAGAAAAGTCATTGCTTTTTTTCCCCAAAACTAATTAGATACTTTGTTGTATGGATAAATCGTGTGTTGGTTCCATTTTCCTCCTCTCTGCCCCTATTCCACTCAGGGCTTTGTGTTCATATTAACAGCAACTTTGAAATTTCTTCATTATTTTATTAACAGTCTTACAAATTTCAGTAACTTACCATTCATTTGCCCATCCCTCTAATTTTCTTTGTATCTTATTTTGCAATATTTAATTATCTACTGGAGATAGCAAGATCATAAAATATCAGATATATTTTTCCTCTGAGGCTCAGATGAAATTTGTATTAAAGTGTAAGGTTTGCTTTTATGGTTAGTGTATTGACTTTTGGTGCTCATAAGAGATCATTTACCAATTAAGACAAGGAAAATGTTCTTACCAGAAGGGAGCCCCTACCTTCTTGTAGAGCAGTGTCCTGTGTTCTGTTTGCATTATATATGGGGCAAATATATATGTGTGTGTGTGTGTGTGTGTGTGTGTATAATCAGATATGGTATCTCCATATTCACTGATTAACAAATGACAATATTTTTCAGTCAATGTTACATGCTATGCTCTGCAGTATCTACTTTTAGTACATCCTGTACATCAGAGGAAATATTACAAGATGCTATATGCTAAGGGTACTGTGGGCTCTTACCAGAAATATGTAAAAACATTGTTCTCTCTCTTTCTTTTTCTCTCTGTCCCTAGGAGTACACTATTGATGTATTCTTTCGACAGACATGGCATGATGAAAGACTGAAATTTGATGGACCCATGAAGATTCTTCCATTGAACAATCTTCTGGCTAGTAAGATCTGGACTCCTGACACCTTCTTCCACAATGGCAAGAAATCGGTGGCTCACAATATGACCACACCCAACAAACTGCTCAGACTGGTGGACAATGGGACTCTCCTCTACACAATGAGGTCAGAGAATGGCTGCCCCCATCCAGAATATTTTAGTGCACAGATTGGTATTTAAAACAGTATATTTTAGGGTACCCACTGAAAATTAATGTTCATAGATTTATACCCCCCACATGCATGCACTATATATATATATGTATATATATAGTCTACTTAAAGAGTGTATACCTATTATTTTCCCAAATGTATGGATTTGAATAATATATACATATATTTGAATAATATATATCTTTCAAGTTTATGTATTTGTGTACACATTACTATAAATACACAAATATGTACTAACACATTAACATGTGTACAAACATATATATATATTTAAGACAAAAAAATGCACATTTTGGTGCTCTATAAATTTGTAATATTCTGAGACTCATGTGGACTAAAATGTAGGCACATATATATTCACAGACACTTAAATACACAAACTTACAAAAACATTTCCAGAGGCATAAACACTGTGTTCCTCAGCAGAAGATGGGTTTAACTGCAGCAACAAAGTAGCCTTATGATAGTCATAAAAATCAAATGAGATATTGATAAATATTTTTTGAAACATAAAAAAATCAAAATTTGTTTTATGCTACATTGCCTGGGGATGCAGAAGTTTGATATAAGTAAATTTCCAAACAAGTTTAGAGTATATCTATTGAACTCTTCATAAAATATATTTTAGATTTTTCTACCTGCCAATGCATATAAACTATTATCAATTTACATGTTTCATGTTCATTTACATCGATCATCATTAGAATTATATTAAACTTTGCTGTCAAAAAGTAATCCTAGAGGCATTTTTTTTGTTCCAGGATGAAACAACTGTCTTGGTTCTTGTCATTGCTTGTCATGCTTTTGTAGCTCCTCTGTTATCCATTGTCAAGTCTACCTTCATTAATGACAGTCAGTCTTGATGAACTGAGAGCCCTTGTACTGAGAAGATGAATGAAGCCCTTTGGTGTAGGTTTTGTGGCTATTTCAAATATGTATATTTCTTCCTTTTCACAATGAAAGTTGGTCATGCCAGGTAAATATATTTTCCTGAATGAATTGTGTTAGCCTGTGAGTCCATCAGATCTTCAAATTTGTGATGTATTTCCTACTGGGATTTGTGAGACAGATGCATGGTCAAGTGAGACTATAAACCGTCTTCAAGTGTGTGACACGAGGTTCCCTTTCTAAGGTCAACAGTGATAGCACTGTGATGGTTCATGTTGGGTTCCCTTCCTCAGATCATGGGGAATTACACTCTGATGGTTAATCCTAGGCCCCCTTGCAAAGTCTCCAGGGATTCCACTATGATAGTCAATTTTAGATGCTCTTCCTCTAGTCACAAGAGATTACACTGTGATAGTTAAGTTTAGGTTCCCTTCCCTTTGTTACTAGGGGTTATGCTGTGATGGTTACTCTAAGGTTCACTTCCTGAGGTTACCAGAGATAGCATTGTGCTGATTATTCTTAGGTTCCCTTACACTGGTCAGCAGGTATTGCACTGGAATTGTTAATCATAGGTTCCCTTCCCATGTTCATCAGGGATTGCTTTGTCATAGTTAGTTTTAGGTCCTTTCCTCTGGTCACCAGGATGGCCTAGAAAATTGGTGCTAGGGGTGATGTCTTTCCTGTGAATAAACATGATCATGTGGTTCTTAAACAGTTGGAACTAGTTTGTGCACTAGTGAAAGCCTAGGATAAAAACATTTGGATCTAATTTGTGCCCTGGAGAAACCAGAGAATACTATTTATGCACAATTCAGGGTGGGATAAGGATTTTAAAAACTGACAATTTGACTAGAAAAGAAGTATGTGGAAAGTTGGGGCCATGTGAGGTGTGCATGCTGAAATTATCACCAGGAAACCAAGAGAGGTGCCTTGAGAGCCTCTTGGGAATTTTCTGGGTCCCACCTATCAGAATGAAAGTCCTTACTGGGAGAAAACAAAGCCAGGCAACCATTCTGGCACAGGTCCACCTAGCAACATATTTCCCTGCATTTATCCATTCAGACACTCAGTCTGCTGCTGCAGTGCTACCAGTGGGTCCTACTGCTGCTCACCTAGAAGACTCAGTAGGATCCACTTGATGCTCCCTTTGTAGGTGTGAAGAATATAAGAGTCTTGAGGTCATGCAAACTTCTAGTCAGATTTCAAAGGAAAACTGGGTGGTGAGCCTGGATCACATTCTCTGAAAGCAATCACAGAAGGTCTGTAAAACTGTGAATGTGAATCTGAACATACTGCTGAAACTGCAGGAAGTTAGAGATGCAGGAACTTGGAATGTCTGCTGAAGAAAGTGTCTGGAATCAGCCATAGAAACAGCCCATGTGGTCATCAACTAGAAATGCCACCAAGCCAGGACTGCTGGAGACCTGTGTGATCTAGAGATGTTGAACATGTACTGCTGAGTTCTGCCTTCTTTTTCCAATCCTTCCCATCTACCACCCTATATGTTCTTTTTTGGAATGGGAACATGTAATGTTCCAAATATGTGTTGGGAGAAGATAAATTGTTTTTGATTTTATAGTGGCTTACAGGTAAAAATTTGCATTGAGTCTCAATAGAGAATGACTTTTGAGCAATGCTGAATCTGTAGGGAAAGAATGGTAGTGGTTTTAAGTGACATTCATATCTAGAGAAAGACTCTCTCTGTCCTCTCTTGCTCTCTCCCTCCATATATATATATAATGTTAGACAGAATCATGATCATGTCATCTTCATTTGAAGATTATACATGGCTTGAGATGTGTTTGGGTGTCAGGTTGATAACTGTGGACTTGTGATGATTAATCTTAATAATTAAGTTGATTGGCTTGAGAATTCCTAAGAGTAATAAAACATGCCTGTAAGGGAGCATTATCCAAAAAGGATTAACTAAGGTGAGAAGACATACCCTTAATGTAGCAATGCTATCCTGTTTTATGGGATCCCAGCTGGAATAAAAGGAGAAAGAGAGAACTTGCTAGGATACCTCTCTCTGTCTCATTCTCTCTCTCTGTCTCGTTCTCTCTCTCTGTCTCGTTTTCTCTCTCTCTCTCTCTCTCTCTCTCTCTCTCTCTCTCTCTCTCTCTCTCTCTCTCTCTCTCTCTCTC
>PVHP010034121.1:0-19243 GCA_004024765.1 Zapus hudsonius
ACACACACACACACACACACACACACACACACACACACACACACACACACACACACACACCCCAGGAATGATTTAATTACTTCTGGAAGCTTTGTTATATTCCTTGGATGCATTTCAGGACATTTAAGTAGTGCTAAAGTAAATGATTTGTGTCTAAATGTTTTCGATTAATTATGACATAGCTAACTTAGTTTAACATGGAGGGAATGCCCAATACATTGTCAGAATGTTTCAATACAAAATAATTTTAATAGCCTAGTTCCAAAACTTCAGGGAGTTTGCCCTCAGGGATTTCCAATGCTTGGCTTGCTGGAAGGACCCATTCTCTAAGGGTTGTGAATGGCTAAGGTTTTATTGTACTTCCTGAGTTAAATTTCCTGCTGATAATAAAAAAAAATAGAGAATTTCCTCTTTGGTTTCCCTTGTTTGTGTGTTTCCATAGAACCCAGGGTTGCAGTAGTATTTAGAAGTGACAAGAAAATTCAAAATATGAAGAAATTATTTCTCTCATGTCAAGAATGGAATTTTAAAATGGTGTCTGTGGCTGAGATAATGTTATTGTGAAATGATACTGTGTTGTGAGGAGTTCAAATATGTGCAGGACAATCATACTAAGTGAGGTAACTCAGGCCCAGAAAGCCAAAGGCCACATGTTCTTGCTCATATAATGACACACTCAGTAACCATAGATTGTTACTAGAAAAATTTCCATGCCAGGGATGGGATACCTTCCAGTGAGTTGTTGGCCAGGGAGGTTCTTGAGGCCTCCAAAATATTTCAGGCCATTGCCAAGGCTCTTGGTTTCCCACCAGAATGAGATGGTAAGACCCTATTGCTGAAGACCACATATGTTTGGACTGCAGGTCACTGAGAAATCAACCTGGATTTGAACTAGAAACCTCCTCCTTGTTAACCAGCTGACAGAAAGCTGGAAAAAGCTATGGCTGCATGCGGCCCTATGGGAGAGAGAAGTCATTAACAGTGGTGAACAACTGTAGACTTTGCAATACTTAAGACAAACCAGCCAGGCCAAATGGGTCAACCGGGGCAATAGTGGCACATCTCTTGTGGGGGAAACCAATTACTCCCTAATTGTACTGGAGGTCCACTCCACAGGAAAAAGCATGCCTGGTATTGAAGAACTAGTCAAAACCCCATAATGGGGAGGTCATGAGCCCTAGGGGAGTAACACCTGTTGTTGTCTGGCTAAATGCATAATTTATGCCAACCAAACTGCCTCATAAGCACTTTAAAAATGAACATACCCAATAATAATGCTAATCTCACTCTTGTCTAGAGAATCTTCTCTTTTTCAGATGGTGGTGACCACTGGGATAATACAAAAGACACCATATTGCTGAGAAGAAGTGACAGTGGAGTGTTCAGCACTGGGACATCTCTATCACATTTCCCAAGGCTCAGGGTCTATTGCAGAAGAGGTCGCGGAAATATTGTAAGAGCCAAAGGAAGGTAGGGCTGCTTACAATGCAAACTTCCAGACATAAAATGGCCTTGATATTCATGACTTCACAGTGCCTGATCATACCTACACGTCATGGGAAGAAAAGATGGTGACACCAAAACAAAACAGAGACTTATTGAGAGGGGGAAGATATATGAGGGAGGGTGGGGAGGGAATCATAATGGTTTATGGTTCTATAATCATGGAAGCTATCAATAAAATATATAAACAAATATATGTGTGTGTGTATGTGTGTGTGTGTGTGTGTTTGCAGAACAAGAATTACCAGTGAGACATTAGGGTTCATTCTCTTTTAGGCATCACAAAACATGAAGATTTTTTTCTTCTATTGAAAGGACAATGAGATTTGATGGTAGAATCCTGTTACAATCCACTCTGACCACAGATAGCATGAATCATTTTTGCATAGCAGTTTCCATTATGTGAAGAGGACATGCTAAGGTTCATCCTGCCAGATGCCTGGATTTGGATAAGGAAGGGATGTTTAAGCATAAAAGTTATTTTGAAGAAAACAAAACTTCAATCACCATATTTTATTACAGTCATAAAAGAAACAACATGACTCATGGGCCACAGCACATTGTATAATTATACTGCTTGTCTGCAATCCTTCTTGCTTATATTGATATATTACCCAGCTCAATTAAATGTAAAGTATTGTGTCAATATTTGCTGCTTTAGTTGTCATTGCTATAACAAAATAACTCAAAGGAACAACTCAATGAAGGAAAGTTTATTTTGGCTCACAGTTTCAGAGGATTCAAGGTAGCATTTGTTGGTTGCATTGCTTTCAGTCTGTGGGGAGGTAGTATATCATGATTAGGGGTGAATAGTGCAGCAGAGCTGTTCTAATCGAAGACAGGAAGCCTGGAGTGGGGGAGGGTTGGGGGACAAGATGTGGCTTTCAAAGACATGCCCCTAGCAACCTCCTAGAAGAGCATTTAGCCATGAATGCATCAATGTAACAATGTCTTAAACAAGTTAGAATCCTTATGTCCCACCCACTGGGGACCAAGCTTTCTACACACAAGCTTTTTGAGGGGACACTTCATATGTAAGCTGTAACATTCATTATCAGAATTCTTACTGTCCTGAGGGTTCATTTCCACTGAAAAGTCTTAGATCTATTTCAGTTGCCACACATACGGCCGACATTTTGGAAAAATATTAGCATTTTCCTACCTGCTAGGTTGATTATCTTCCTATAAATGTCTACTGTGCAACAACCTCTGAGAAGTAGAGAGCAAGGCATGCTGTCCAGTTATCCTGAATATCTGTGATCATGTGTATTTCTTTGTTAGATATCAATAATGCCAAATAATAATGTAATAATCTATGAGCAAGATTGCCAAAACATTTTGGCAATGCTCCAAATATTTATAATGCACAGGAAATGATAAAACATATCACACGTATCAGATGTTTCAGTGCAATAAGGTAGTTTTGACACTTTTGGAATTGGGAACTAATTCATGGGACTCCTATGAGGCTTTATTACTGAGTCTGCTGAAAGAAATGTCCTTAATGGTCTGACCTCCTGGGTATAGAGATGGAACATGTATACTCAAATATCAGGAATGAATGAACTCACCAGAAACTACTCCTGTCTTGAATGTTTAATGTCTGAGCCATTCCTTCTCTACAAATGGTAATGCATTATTTAAAGCTCATATTTTCAACTAAAAAATTCAAAGTCACAAAGAAGGAGCAACTGCCTAGCAGTTCTATAAAAGAGCCCCAGGAAGGAATCTGACAGCCTCTCCAGGTAGGCTAGAGCTGGGGTGTGGGAGCCGGGGCTCACTCCATCATCCACATGAGGATGAGGAAGCAGACATGTCAGGGACACACAAGGAGAGCTATTCTTATAAGGTTCCTGAGTTTATGGGAGGTGTCACCAATGTGATTTAGAGAGGGAATGAGGCAGGCTTTGTTTGTTTCTTGTTTTTCTTAACACAGCTTTTCATTATGTTACCCAGACTGGCTTTGAACACACTATGTTGCCCAGGCTGGCCTCCTGCCTCAGTTTTCCAAATTCTCTGCCACACCCAATGATTCTATTCTTATAGGAATCCTGTGCACCATTAAGGAACTGTAAAGGAAGAAGTCATGGGCATTCTTGCAAAGACATATTTGCTGAATGACAATAACAGCATAAGCTTCACTGAACAATCAGCAAGCTGGTGTGAAGTGCTTTTGGTATAAGAGGCTGGCCAGATGGACACAGGTGAGGCCAAGTGAAATCATTCTCTTTTGGGATGTCTTCCAAAAACTCTGACAAGAATCCAGCATTTTCCTTCTGTTTCTCTAACTTCTGAAACTTTCCCCCCTTTCATAAAACACTCCACTGGTCTGACTGAAGCAAAAAAACATACCTGTTAAGGCCTATGTGAATGGGCTTTCTTAGGCTTTCCACAGTTAGTGAGTAGCCACTGTTCTTATCTCTAATAGGAATTCTGTATGACAGCCAAAGAGTATTTCAAAGGTAGAGAATGCAGACTGGAGTGTCTATAGATTAAATTTACACCTTTGATCCAAGCACTCAGGAGGCAGAGGTTGGAGGATCGCCATGAGTTCCAGGCCAGCATGGGACTACAGAGTGAATTCCAGGTCAGCCTGGGCTAGAGTGAGACCTTACATTGTAAAAACAAAACAAAACAAAAATCCGCTTGCGCAGGTATTTTTAACGTTCTGTAAGTCTCATTTTTTTTTTGAGTCGTTTTCTTAAAAAATTCTTTTCTGTATGTATGACATACTTGTATGTGGGGACATACCCATATACATGTGTGTGCATTGAACCAGAGGTAAACTACCTTGTCTTCCTCAAATGTTCTCCAACTTATTTGGAGACAGGGTCTCTCACTGAACGTAGAGATCACTGATTCAGGTGGACAAGCTAGCTTGCCACCTGGGATCCTCTTGTCTCTGTGTCCCCAGCGCTGAGGTCGCATGAGTGTGCTGCACACCCAACATTTTACATGGGTGCTAGGAATCAACCTCAGGTCATCACGCTTGAGCAGCAGACATTTCACCTGGCCTAGCCTCCTCCCAGCCCTTCAGGTGCTGTTGGAATTTGCTCACA
The DNA here is from genome assembly GCA_004024765.1 of Zapus hudsonius. NCBI lineage: Eukaryota > Metazoa > Chordata > Mammalia > Rodentia > Dipodidae > Zapus > Zapus hudsonius. Next base: position 4,563 of record PVHP010034121.1, read on the forward strand.
GCACTGAGAATCCTCTCCTGCAAAGGCTCAACATTAGGGTTGGGTCTCAGACATACACAGGTGGTAAAGAAGTATCTAGAAGTTTGTAGAACCCACAGACAAACACTGGATTTTTCCTGGGCTGGGTTGAACTCTGATTGCACTTGTAGGCGCTTGGTTTCAAATTCAACAGCCCCGTCATGTTGATTTATTAATTCGTAATAATCTGGGAATTAAGAAAAGGGACATAAGCTGAGGTTCTGTCTTCTTGGTGAACACTTTGAAACATCCATTGTTCTCCGCTTCCTGCACCTTTCCAACAATATTGTAATTATGGCCTAATTTAGATGATCTTTCTAGTACCTGAACAAAGAAGTTTTGAAAGACAGTGATAGATAATTGTTAACGATAATGCAAAATTAGAGCTCGCTCAAGTCTCATTTTGGAAAGTCTCACTTTGGAAAGTTAAATTTAATAGATTATGAATATATGACAAAATAGCATAAAAACTTTTATGCCCAGGATTGATTGTCAAACTATCTGACAACCAATCTGGTTTTGCTGCCTCTTCTGGTAAATAAAGTTCTATTGAGGCATAGCTGTGCCCTTTTATATGGAGTGTCCAAGTCTGCTGACTTTTCACAACGGTAAAGGTGAGGAGATAGGGGAGAAAAATCCAGAAGTGTTTGTGTGACCCTTAATAAACAAATAAACTTGACTATTTTGTAGCAAAGTCATAGTATCACTCTCAAGGTGGGAGGAAGAGCCTAAGTAACTTGTGTGGGTCTCTCTCCTTTATTCTCATTATGGTTTGCAAGTAAACTGCCCTCCCCCAGGGGCTCATGGGCTGAGCCCTTATTTCTGGTGGCACTACTTAGTTCTTTTTGGAGATGGGATCTGGCTGGTGGAAGTAGGTCATTAGTGGCCGACCTTTGAGAGTTGTAGCCTGGCTTTGTGTCTGCTACCCTCTCTGCTTCTTGCCTTGTCCCCCGAGGCCGCAAACAGAACTGCTCTGCTACGCTCTTCCTACTCTGCTGGATCAAAGTTCTCTGAAACCATGGGCCATCTGGGGTCTTTCTTCCCTTATATTGTTTCTGCCAGGCATCATGGTGATAGCAACATAAAAACAGTCGATAGATCTCCCTTAAATACTAGGATGGGTCACACCCTAGCTGCAATGCTAAGTTCAAATATGTATCTTTTTAAATATTACTCCTATAAGTTGGGTAAATTTCATTTGCATTTAGTTACAACATAGGAGGATTTAAAAACCGAATAACTCATATAAATGTACCCAATACTATAGTTATTGAAGGATTAGAGTCTAAATCTCAAGTGTGATTCCAATACACAAATCCCAATTTTGGATGTAAATCTCAGTATGTAAATGCCGGTGGACATACATTCTGCAGAAGGGTTGATGTAGCTAAATCATGCATATAAAGTATCCAAAAGTACTAGTCATATAGATACCTTGAACTGTTCCTCTTATTACAGCTGGATATAGTGATATTAGTGGAATTCAGTTGAAATTGACTAAGAAAAAAAAAATCAATGTGTTTTCAGCATGGAAAAAGCCCATGTAAGTTGATGAAAAGGTTGACGCCATAGGAAATTCTCCTGTCTTATACTAGGCCACCTTGGTGAGTCAGGTGGCAGTGAGAGGTGTCTCTCTGGCAGGTGGATAAGCAGTTGTCTGGTCTCACTTGGGATTCAGAAGGTTTTGTGAGATGGATACTGTGGACAGAGGACTAAGCTATGGCCACAGAAATGATTTTAGTTGATTTTCCTACTCAAAGCTCGTGGGCTCCAAGGGGACAGGTGCTCTGACCTTGGCATCCTTAGCACTGTGCTCTAACCAGCTAAGCTAATTGGACTGTTAGGATTCATAAACCCAAAGGCAGCAGCCTGGGTTTCGGGAGAGAAGTTGTCAGATGCAAATTTGGTTTTGTTAACTTCTTTGACTGACTCACACAAGTAGGCTATGAAGTAATGCATATCTGAAGTACCGAATTATCATGTTCAATTATTTTCAGAATTAAAGTTTCAGTAGATTTAAGATTAGATTGAAAATGAAACAAAAGGAATACAAATTTGGGCTGAGTGTTCAATTTTCCAATGATCTACTTTGTGTTTGGCAGAGAACATGGATGTTCAATGCTTGGGTTCCTGTTGATGGCGAAAGAATGGGCCTGGGCCTCAGTTTCCAGATTGAGCTTGCAATGAGATTGTCCATCAGTGAACACACATCTGTCTACACCTGGCCATGGAAAAAAATCAAGATGCCTTCTCATGCCCAAGTAACCTAGCATCACTTTAGACTCCTCAACCTTCCTTATAGCCATGACCAACTAACTGAATTAGAGTTGACACTCTAATCCGTCATCTATGCCTTAGAGATTCTTTTTTTCATGCAAAACATACACTACCTTTTTACTATAAGTTAGATTTTTCTTTTGGTTTTTCAAGGTAGGATCTTGCTCTAACCCAGGCTGACATGGAGTTCAATATATAGTCTCAGGGTGGCCTGGAATTCACTGTGATCCTCTACCTCCCTTCCCAAGTGCTGGGACTAAACGCATGCACCGCCATGCCCAAGTTTAGTTAGATAAATTTAGCTTCTAGGGGCTGGAGAGATGGCTCAGCGGTTAAGGCACTTGCCTCCAGTGCCTAAGGCCCCAGGTTCAGTTCCCCAGGACCCACATATGCCAGACCCACAAGGTGGTGGCCCTGGTGTTCTCTCTCTCTCTCTTTCTCTCTTCTCTCTCTCTCTCTCTCTGTATTTCTCTGCTTGAAAATAAATAAATAAAATATTTTTTAAAAATTTAGCTTCTATTTTCCTAAAAAGGAAATGTAGACTTTTCCTACAGTTTAAAAAAGAACAGTACAATAAAGTTGAATCCCAATAATATCAACGGTACATCAATTAAAAATAATTTAAATAAGTAATACTTTTTTTTATAATGAATCGCTTTCCCCTAGCTCGCTGGCTGTTAAGAAGAGTTGAACTATACTTCTGCTCTGAATCGCTTCACCTCTTGAAGAACCTGGAACCTTTGTCTAGGTGTGACTTATCTCGGTGATGTTTGGTGTAGGGACAATGGTTTCCAGATGTCTCCACCAGTTCACAGCCAGAACATTTGCACACAAGTTGGGTGAGTGCTTCCCACAGGGTACATTCCCCTCATTTCTAATCATGGGTGGAAAGGCTTTGGATTATAGAAAATAATGTGTCTTCACAGTGTGTGCCCTAACACACACACACACACACACACACACACACACACACACACACACACACGGAAGACGAGTTTCAGGAATCTAAAATGACGTTAGGTTCATGAACCTGTCATATTTCCATTAATGAAAATGTAGCTATCAGTGCTGGTGAGTGAATTTAAGCTGATATTATAGGCAACACAAAGTATACAGGGGAAATGGCTCTAAAATATGTGAAATTTATTTTCATGTGTATCTTAGAACGCCTTCGTGGTCCAAATATGTTGCGTTGCTTTCCTGTGTTTCCATCTCCCCAGAGAAGCGCACCATTCCAAAGCCAAGCAATTTTGAAAATTAAAAACATATTTTATTAATAGCTCAAATACAGGAAGAACACAACAGCCCTTCCTGGTGATGTAATTGAACCTGATGATTTGAATTAAAAATATGCTAACATCTGGTAGTTCCAAAAACATGGCCTAGGAGAAATGGGGTAGGCTCATCTCTCAAGTACTATTCATGCTTTCTCCATGATTTTTTTAGAAAAAGAACTCCAGTCCTTCAAGAGCAATCTACATGATTAGAAAGAAAAGTAGAAACCACTTGGCTTTATATTCACATTTACCAGACATGTCAATCATATAAAACAAGGCTTCTGGAGACATGGGTATCAGACTAGAGCTGAGGAAAGACAATCACCTTCCATGACATTATAGGAGCATGTTCCTCCTGATATGGGTTACTGATAATTAATATTCGTAAGCAACATGGGGAGAGAGAGAGTTTGGAATCCCCCTCTCCCTCCTCCTACTCCGAGTTCGTGTCCTCTAATGCCAAAGAATTGTACACAGGGACAAAATTAAATTTTAATTACACATTTATTCTAATTTAGTAAATTAGGAAAAGGGGAGTTGGATGGGGAAATTTCCCAGTCACCATGTGGGAAGTTACAGAGTTCTCCAGCCACCAGTGTGGGGAGAACACCTGTCAGAGTTTAACAGAACTTATATTATTTAGCTAAATAAGCAGAAACAGAAAAGATAACAGGGAGCTCCCATCATGAGAGAGAGATTCATGAGGGAAAAAGTCTGGAGCCTGCCTCCCACCCCAGCCATTAGCTGGGGTAGGGGTAGGCCTTACCTCACTGAGGCCTGGGTCAGGAATCCCCTTTACTCCATTGCCACGTGGAAGAAAAAAGAGAGCCCACTTCCTCTAAGGGAAGAGAATTTAAGTTCTCCCCAGGTGAGTCAGAGAGACAGCTGATTGGTTCATATTTGACCAATCAGTTTTAGCCCCTAGGTTGTAGCTATAGCTAGACACCTCCCACTCAGGGGGAGGGGTGGACAGGAAGGGATGATTTCTGCAGAGACCTGACAGTCACACTCCCAGGCCAGAACAAAAATAATGTGCATTTGCTCACCTTGATAGAATTTCTGGTCAAGCATCATAGACAAGTCCTTGGATATCAAGTTCAAGTAGGAATTGTAAACAGGTCTTTAATGCTATGTTGCTATTCAGACACTGTCAGACTTTGAAAGGAATTAAATTACATGGTGGCAATCCAAAATGTTTACTTTTATATGTATATAACCCCAAAAATCAATATACCAAACTTCTTTCATTTCAATCATCCAGAAAGGCCTCAACAACCTGTAACAGCTCGCTTTGATCTAAAATTAGAAAGGGAAATAGGTGGAAATGAGCATTCTTAGAAAAAGGGCAGTTTGTTTTCAGGACTGAAAATTACAGATTTTTTTTCTTTTGTCCAGAGTATGGAAAATTCCCAGAAAGATTGCAGAAGTTATTCCTCAGGTAGGTTCCAGCACAGTGTTGCCAGTCCTTGACCCAGGCTAATGTTCTTAGAGGAAATCGTGTTTTTCCTCAACAACAAACAGATCTGGATCATCCACCGCCCCTGGAATGTGCCTTAGCTTCTGTCCCTCCCTGACCATCATGGAAAACTGCCAGTGACTGTCCCCTAAGGCAGGCATCAGAGTCAGCCTTATTGTCCTTTCTCCAGGTAAGAGCGCACCACTCAGTTGTGATCAAATGATAAAAATGAATCAATACTCAATAGTATGAAAATTTATCTTTATCACGTTTATTTTTGAATGGTATCAAAATTTTAAATTTTAAAAGAATGAGGGACTCAGTTACTATTTGCTAAAAGCTTGGCTTTTGCTTCATTGTTCCATTTCTTTCTCACACATGTCCCTAAACACACACATGCACACACACTACATTTTTCTTAATCACTTGGGAGTAAGGGACATTTTGCCTGCAGTTCCAAACTCCACAGGTTTTGTTGCTTTCTCTGTTTGAGATTCACTTCTCCAAAGATAAGAAACCCTGTTCCCGTCATCTCTACTGTAAACAGTCATTTGCTCCAGTCTAGAATCCATGGAAAACAGTTTCAGGACTATTCGTCATGCTACCCTGAAACACAAGCTTACTAGAGGTCAACATTGGTTTGCAGTTTTGTTAAGATACAATTTATATGCAGCAGAACAGAAGAATCTTCGGTATGAAATTTGATGAGTTTTGACAAATTCAGACCTTCGTTTCTCCATACTCCTGCCACGATAAAGAAATTTTTTCCCATTATCTTTCTCCTTGACGATCTATCCCCTTGAAGTAAATTAATACAATGAAAACAGAATAGGTGAAATAATAACATAACACAATAGACCCGGGGAACAAGAAAAACAACTCCTTGTAGAGAAAGATTTTTAAATTAGATGAGGGCTGTAGAAATGGCTCAATAGCTAAAAGTTATTACTTGTTTGATTCCCAAGTACCCACATAAAGCCGTATGTACAAAGTGTAACATGCATCTGGAGTTTGTTTGCAGTGACTGGAGGTCCTGGCAGGTGCATTCTTATTCTCTCTCTCTCTTTCTATCTCTCTCTCTCTCAAATAAAAAAGTAATTGAGCATTGAACATCTCAGTAAATTGTTTTAAAAGCCTTAGCTACACTGATCATTACTAGTAATAGAAGAAAGACATGCTGATATGGGGGCTATTGTGGACATGTTATTCATTCAATTTGTTAATGTAAATGAAATAGACATATACCTGGAGAGACACGGCCTAACAGTGCTGATCCAAGAAGAAACGGCAAACTGGACTAACCCTTTTTGTGTAAAGGACTTTCAATTCACAACTAAGGAACTTCTGATAAATATATCGCTGTGATCCAACAGTGAAATGAAAGAAAACTTTAAGTATAAAATAATAAAAATATCTATAAGCATTTCCTTTAAGGGAACATAAGAGAAAAAACCATCATCTTTATTATTATTTATTTACAGGGAAGAGCCATTAAATTTTTTTTTTGTTAACAGAGTATATTGTTATAGTCTCTCTCAAAAAATTGGCTTCACATTGGAAAAATTAATGAATCCAATATACTCTGTTAGCAAAATAGAAAATTTTAAATGGGCTATTATCTCAATAGATGCAGAAAAACGATCACATTATTCCATCATTTATGATTCAAGAAAATATTTTTTAAAGCTCTCAGAACCTCAACGAATGAGGAATCCCTAATAAAATGCTTACAGAACTCACATATGACACTGTACTTAATGAAGGAAGATTGTACCTTCCCCAATAAGTTTGGGAAGGAGGGAACCTTTTGCTTTTAAAATTTTTTCGTTTATTCTGAAGCATGAAAAATAATCTTTGGTGATAGACATTGAAATGTTCGCTGGAGGATTGGTGAGGATTGATTGAGACGAGGCACTAGAAAGTTCCGGTGGAGGCATGCCATCCTGACAGGTTCATTATGTGTATTTACATGTATGTAAATTATCTTTAAATTATAACATTTACAATTTTGCATATCTCTTAAAAAAGTGATAGGCAAAATTCTACAAGCTTTTGTTGTAGTTACCTTTTCATGACTGGGATGAAATACTGAACCAGAAGCAGCAGATGGGAAGGAAGGCTTTCTTTTCACTGACAGTACTGAGGGGAAGCTTTGTGATGTCAAGGGAAAGCATGGTATGAACAGACGGTTGAACAGTGCTTCTGTCACAGCAGGTGGAAAATAGTAGCAGGTGAGGGAGACAAACTAATACAAGCAAGCCAGGGGTTAATCAAAAGGTTTGCCTCATGGACACACCACCTCCAGCAAGGCTCCACCTCCCAAGTTGCCAGCCATGAGTTTATGGGGGACAGACATCTGATTCAAACCACCACACCTCAGCTAACATATATTCCAACATTCAACACAGTGCTCTCGTTAGCATCGTAAATTGCAGATTTTTCAATATTAAGCCAAGCTTTATTCCTGAGATATCCCTGCTTGACATTACTATCTGTATTTCTCTAATATCTAAACAGAGGAAATACTTTCATCTCACTGTATGTAGTGTAGGCAGAGAGGGGCAAACCTCTTTTAAATGCAATTCTTTAGTGACTTGAGTTAGCATACATTTACAGACCAGAAAATGAGATTAAAGATAGGTTCATGTCTTACTCCAAGTCACTCTGTACAACTCTGGCAAACTGTACAGCCTGAAAAGGAATTTAAATCATCTAACTCTTCAGCCAGTGTTTTCTTGCTTCTAAATTATACACCCTAACATGATGAAAGTCCTTTCTCACAGGACATAATGAACATTTATTGTGTACTTACATTCTAAAGTAAATTACTTTGGAATTCCAGGAAACTACATACTGAAACATAGCTCAGTGACTCTGCAGGTTGTCATGTGCCTTTTAATATCTTAGGAATTCAGAATGAGACATACGATTTGGTTTGCTCGCAGAGTTTCACCTTTTCTTGCGCACAGCCTATACACCTAAACCTATAAATTAATATGACAGCCCTTATGACAGTGAGGATTTTGGAGGGAAGGAGCAACTTTCTGTGGGCATACAAACTCGTCTTCTCATGGCTGTATCAATGTAATTTCCATCAAATGCCATTCACACGCCTGTCCTCAGGGGGAATCCTCTCTCTGCCTTAATAATGATTCCTGTCTCATAATTGATCAGCTCCTCCCAGCTCAGGTCAGACCTCTGCTGGTGCTTCCGGCTCGCATGGCTCATCCACTGTGGACACAGCAGAGCAGGGACTGAACCGGAGATCCGTACAGATTAATTGAAGGGTTGAGAAGCCCTCCCCAAACTTGCAGTTTTGCAGAACACTCCTGTGAATAAATAACATGAATTGAAAAAAACATCCCCCCAGATTCCAAACTCGGATGCCCACAGGCTCAGACACCCTCCTCATTCTCCCCTCCAAGACAGTCTGCTGCAGCTCCAGGAAGATGTGGGCTCCTGCTTTTGGTCATTTTAATTTTTTAAATGTTCCCTGTTGTCATGTTTGTATCATGGGCTTCCCCTAAAGCATGAGCTCACAGTCTCCTGTGACAGAAGTCTGTGACCTCTTTGTTATTTGGGAGTTCTTCAGTGACAATTGTCCTCCCCTCTGTTGGATGTAAGTGACTTGAACTGGCGTCTCATTGTCGTCGTGTTTCCCAAAAGTTCACTGGGGCTCTGATACAAATAATCTGCAATTAATTCATTCAGTTGAGTGAACATTTAGCAGCAGGACTAAAACACTTTCGGATCACACTTTGTGTTAGCCAGCTCAAGGGCCGAACAGATGCCAAAATATTTTTCATTTGTGTTTGGGGATTTCATATTTGCTAACTTTGAGCCATGATGTGATATATTTACATATATATGATGAGCATTGAATCAAAACATTTTCCTTCTGATTTTCTTAATTGGTTGTGGAAGGAAAAATGTCTTTAATCCTGTTTGTAAATGGTGTTCAATTTTCTTAGTGTTAATTGGTGGCAATACAAAAGACTCTGAGTTGGTAAAACACATACAGGAAGATCTTATTTACGGGTTTAATATCCTTAGTTAATGATTCTAGCACCTGGAGCTATTCTGTATGGCTTGTGGATTGTGTGCGACTTGATTCAAGTGTAACAGTAGTAAGTTGAGTTGATATGTCTTGTAAATAAAAGACCCACATGTTCTAAGGCAAAACATTGTGGGGGAATGAACTAATCAAATCAATCTTTCGCAAAACATCTTTATGGGTACTAATCAGAGGTTTTTCATAACCATGTCCTGCTAGGCTATTTGAGTCTATTTTGGAGGGCCAGCAAGTAGGTTCAATCAATGGGAAATGATAACCGCCTGAGATTTACCAGAATAAATGTGCCAGCGCTAGAACAATCTTTGGTAATAAAAGACTTAGAATTTTAAAATATCAATTGGCCTTTTATTGACACAAATAGTGCTCATCATGGCTCACACAAGCATCTTTTCCAAAAGGTTAAAAACAAAAAGGCTTTTGAAATTCTGTTTACACTTGTATTCAAAATAAAGAGAATAACCTTGTAATTGAAATCACTGCCATTTGTGACAAGGGCTTGTTTGATGAAAGGTTAAACTGGCCACACACAGCACCGAGCTGAGGCTCCACAGGCAATCACAGGACAAGCAACAGACACCCCAGCCCCTCAGCCCCTGCACTTTATGGGGCGCATGGCAAAAGGTGACAGTTGATTCTATGAAATGTACAAGGCAGAGGAAGCTTGTCTTCTCCTCATCACATGCCCTTCACAGAGATGCAAGAAACCATCTTGTGCTGGTCTTTCTTCCCAGTTGCCTCTTCCCTCCCACAATCCACCTGGGATGGAGGAGGATATGACTCTTGACCCACTCAGGAAACTTGTTTATATTTTGAAATAAGCAAACTGATTAGCTTTATCATTATTTGGTCTTGTCTAATTCAGCTGTTTTTGGAGCCCATAAAGTCACACAGATCTTTTATTACCCAGCTTTCCCATCATAGTTAAAAAATAAATAAAGAAAAACACTTTGATGAACTGTTGATTGCTACAGAATTATGGAAAAGATATTTTTTTGCGGCTGCTGAAAAATAAATCAAGGGGGAAAAAAAGCACATGAAGAAAACACAGTAACACACTGTCCTATCAAATGGCAGGATTATATTGAGTGTCAAGCAAAACATGGCTAGAATTATTTTATCGTTTGTCACTGGGTCATCATTATTGCCACAAAAGACCTTCTGAGTAAAAAGGGACAAAGGTCACGATGCACAATATGGGCCAGCGAATGCAGACAGTTCTTTGAGGAAAAGTTTATTAAATAAATTTGGGTAGGACCAAGGGATTTATAAAGGAGAGAAACATTTACTGAGGATTTTGAAACAAAAACAAAAACAAAAGGTATTTGTACAGACAGTAAAGGTTGGAAGACAAAGATTCATTTTCATGTATGTTACCTCAAAACTCTGGTGTCTTCCATCCCTGCTCATCAAGGACACTGTGACCTAGTTCAGTGCGGAAGTGATAACAGAGGGAAAGCAACACTTTCAGGTGTGAACTCACATCATTGGGTCACAAACAGTGATCCAATTAATCAGTTAATTTCCTTAAGCAAATATATGTTGCATGAAATCTAGCATATCCCAAAGCAAAACTTGGTTAAAGTCGTGACTTTGAACATTATAATCACTTTGAAAATCAGCAAGACAAAAAATGTTTAAATTTAGTAGCATATTTCTTTAATGAGAAGGTAAAATGGTAACAATAGAGCTGCAAGAGTTCCCAATGCATTCTATTATCTCCCACCAGGTGCGCTAGGGACACAAAGGGTTAATTGAGGAAGAAAGCAGGAAAAAAAATTATGAAGGTAAGAATTTTTTTTCTGGACAAAGTTGTCTCAGAAGAGCCTTCTTAAACACATAAACTTGCCTTTTATTTTTATGTGAAACTTTTCAGGTTCTTGAATATGCAAATGCATTTTGAATTTCCCAAAGAAGGAATTCTCCAAGTTGTAGAACCTGTGAAGTAAGTGCTTGTGTGTGTGTGTGTGTGTGTGTGTGTGTGTGTGTGTGTGTGTGTGTGTACACATATGTACATCTCTACCAGCTAGTATTCTATGGGAGACTTTAAGAGGTTCTATTTTCTATGGCCTATCTCACCAGGATGGAACCCAGGACAGGCAGGCTGAGGCTCAACCCTTGTCTAATGAACAAATCAGTGATTGGCTGAGTTTATCCCGGAGTTCATGTGTCAGCTCAGGGTTTTTTTTCCTTGTTGTATGAGGAAAGGATGGGGGTTGCCATGTCAAACAGAGTAGGCAGTGGCTTCCATGGTTTTATATTATAGGCCAAAAGAAAACAGGCTTGAAAAGTAGAAAGAGGGAGAGAGAGGAGGAGGAGGAAGAGGAGGCAGAGGAAGAAGAGGAGGAAAAAAGAAAAGGTGATGGAGGAGGAGGAAGAGGAAAAGAAGTTTATTTTCACTCACATCTCCAGAGATGTCAATCCAGAATGACTTGGCTGCTGTGAAGCAAAGCATCATGGTTGGAAAGAAGTGGTGGAGTGAAGCTAATACATCCTGACAACCCACAACCAGACAGAAAAGGGCAAGAGGGGGTGGAGAACAAACGCCTAAGACCTTCCACGGCATGTCTGTCTGAGTGACCTACCTTCTCCCACCAGGGCTCGTCACCTATAAGGCCTTCACCAGTTCCCAAGAGTCTATCAATTCTAGGAACCCATCAGTAGATGAAACCACTCATGATCTCAGAGTCCTGAGGATCCAATCACCTCCCAAAGGTCCCCAACTCTGAACAAGGCTCAGTGGAGACCAAGCTTCCACAGCGGGAGCTTTGGGAGGCATTTAAGTTCCAACATGTGTCAGAGTAGAAATAGAGGCAGACATTGCAATTGAACACAAAGGTACCTATCAATTGTAAACTATGGATTCCCTGCTGTTTATGGAACCAGCTTCCCTTGGAAGTTCCATTTCATCCACCCATTTTCCTTCTCTGAATCCAAGGAAAGGCTAGATGTGGGATTTCCCTCTTCTGTTCCATCTGAGGGAACTTTGGGATCTTTTAATGTGCCTCGGCTTTCTGATCTACTCAGTGAGGATTAAAAAGAATAAACATGAGCCCATAAAATGAGAAATATGTGTGGACGTCACACTATTTGCTCATTTCTTGTTCTAAAAGGAATCGGTGAATGGAATCTGTGCTGTAAGTGAATACAGATTTGGATGCCAGGAAAGTCTGCAATCACGTTGCTGTTGTTTTTCTCTGTCCTTACAGAGACGCACAGGTTCTGCTGGGGCCTCTGTCTCTCCATCAGTAAACATAGGCTTCTCTGAAGGAGGATAAGGGGTACAGATGGCAGGAGGCAGGAGTGTTTTGTTCTGGAAAAATCGCAGTCCCTTGTCACTATTTTTAATTAGAGATACTTGTTTCTGTCACACAATGTGGTATATTTCTAGATAGAAGCTTTGTGAAGACAGTCAAGGAATTTATTTTCCAGCATGGTGTGATTTTAATATTCCCAGTGGACAGAAAGGGACTCTAGGACAGCAGCAAGCGATGTGGAGAGAATGGTGGAGTCCTTGTGTCCTGAGACACACAGCAGAGTCACTCATGGGGGAGTCCTGTGTCCCGAGAGACACAGTAGAGTCACTCATGGGAGAGTCCTGTGTCCGAGACACACACACACACACATCAGTCACTGATATGTCTGTCCCGCCTGAACCCAGTTCTCACTGCAAAGAAACATTTGCCTTGATTGGAATGGGTCAGTGCTTGGTGGGGAGTCAGTGACAGGGAACAGAGCTTCTCCCGCATCTGTATGGCAAAGCAGGGAGCAGTCTGGTCAAGGAGAACGGGGTCAGCACCAGACCCGCCTTCTAATAGCCATGGAATCATTTAACTTTCCTGAGCTTCCATTTTCCCACCCCGAAAAGAGTGTCATACTTATACCTGCCATCGGCTTTGAGGTGAAGCCAAAATGAGATCTGTACAACACCCTTAAACTAGGTGTTATGGAAGAGCTGACATTAGCCTTATAGTATTGTTTTATTGTTGATTTTACTATGGTTTTAGTTACTTTTCTTATGCATGTGACAAAGCATCTTACACAAGCAACTTTAAAAAGGAAGAATTTACTTTTCCCTCATAGATCCTGGCGCCATCCCCCATCGTAATGATGGGGCCATGAGGCAGCTGGTCACTTCTCGTCTGTGGTCGGGAAGGAGAGGTGACTGAAAACTGGGGCAACTGGTGCCCTTGTTTTTTCCTTTTCTCTCATTTTTTTCAGCTGGAGCCCAGCCTACTGGATTGTCCGGTCTACAATGAGGCTGAGTCTTCCCTCTCCTAAGCTAAGCTTTTCTAGAAAGACTTCACTGACATGTCCAGCCCTGTGTTTGCTGAATTATGAATCTAGTCAGGTTAACAATGAAGATTATTACCATTATTATTTATTTTGCTACTTTCACTTTTTTTGGTTTTCTAATTTTTAACTTTTTATTGACAATCTTCTTACATGTACATAATATAATTATTTTTAATTTTTCTTTATTAAACAGCAGAGAGAGAGAGAGAGAGAGAGAGAGAGAGAGAGAGAGAGAGAGAGCACCAGGGCGACTATCTGGCTTACGTGGGTCCTGGGGAATTAAACCTGGGGCCTTAGGCACTGGAGGCAAGTGCCTTAACCGCTGAGCCATCTCTCCAGCCCCATAATATAATTTTGATCCCAATACCCTGCCATGACCTTCATTAATTTCCCTGCCCTCTTCCTCCTCCACTGACTCCCTCCTTTCCCCGTGTAGTCCCTCTTCTAGGTTGATACTTTGAAAACATATTTTTGACCTCCTCTCTTCCATCATCCTTGATGGATTGTTGATGGGCCTGATCTTTTATAGGTCTTGTGCAGGTAATGACCATCACCTTCAGGTGATGAATGCAGCAGGAGCCACTTCAGATCCAGAGGACAGCATTCCAGAGCATTCCTCCCCAGCCTCTGCGGTTGAATGTGTCACATTCTTTTTGCTCTCTCTTCCACAGTGTTCCATGAGCCTTCGAGGGCGTGATATAAACGTGTCATTTAGCACTGAGCATGCAAGAGTCACTTCTCAGCACTTCGATGGGTCTTGATTCTCCCCCGAAGTCACCACCATGTGCAAGACGAAGCTTCTCTGACCGAAGGTGAGAGTGGCCGAAACATAAATAACCAGAGGAACAACTTGATGAGCACAGCATATTCATTTTGCCAAACAACAGTAGTAATTTTCTTCCTAGGATCTATGGCCTTCCCAGTCATAGGCTTTGTTTGTTGGTTGGTTTGTTTTAGATCTGGCCAAGGTTAGGTTTATTGGCAAAGTGCTAAATCCTGAAAATGTTGAAATTCATGCTTACCCTACCCATCCAGTGGCTCTTACAATCTTTCTGCCCTATCTTCTGCAATGCACCCTGAGCCTTGGGCCTGTTCAAATTCTGATTTAGTGTTGAGCTCTCTGTGGCCTCTGGATTTCTGTTTTGATGAGATTCGAGTCACCACAGTGTCTGTTGCCATCTCCCTGGAACTGGTGCTCAGGCTAAGCAGTGAGGGCTGCACTTGTTTCCCTGCTTTGTCTTCAATGACTCCTGGGCCCCAAACATATGGTAGAGGTGACCCATCT
>PVHP010034122.1:0-19240 GCA_004024765.1 Zapus hudsonius
CAGGCTGGCCTTAAGGTCACAACTCACAACGATCCTCCTACCTCTGCCTCCCAAGGGCTGGGATTAAAGGTGTGCATCATCACCCCGGGCTTCTATGCAATTTTTAAAAAAGCCCAGTGCATTGTTTTTGGAGCATGGCTGCATTGAGTAGAGATATATCTGATATTTCCCACAACGCATATATCTGAGAGCCCTTTCTTGACTCCCAGCTCAGACGTTGTCAGATGTGCGACCTTGGACATGATACCTCATCTCTCTGAGCTTCCTTCCTTTTCTTCCTAGAAGATCACAGCATATGCCCTTGTCATGTCTCCGTCCATTTCCTGTCCCTTTCTGGCTTTCTTTCAAGCCCTACCACACTGGCGACCATTCTGTCACCACCACAGGCAAAGCTTGATAGTACTGTAGGGTCTTTGCAAGGGCTGTTCCCACAGCCTGGAACATCCTCTCTCTTGTTTTTTTTTTTTTAAAAAAAATGATTTATTTGCAAGAAAAGAGAGAGAGAGAGAGGAGAATGGGTGCACCAGGGCCCCTGGTCACTGCAAATGAGATCCAGATACATGTGCCACTTTGTGCATCCAGCTTCACCTGAGCACTGGGGAGTTAACCTGGGCCCTTGGGCTTTGAGGGCAAGAACCTTAAGTGCTGAGCCATCTCTCCAGCCCCCCTCCTTCCTCCTTCTGTTCCTCCTCCTCATGCTCACCTGAGGAAGCAAGTCGCCTCCTCAGAGCCCTGTAGACCATTCCCTCCATCACCATCCCTGTTGTCCATTTCCCCACCCTTCAGTGCCTCTCACCACCTGCCATTGTCACACTTGCTCTCTGGTCACCTGGCTTTCCCTCCAGACCCACAGACCCCGAGAGGTCAAAGGTCAGGATGGTCTTGCTCATTAATCCATCTCCACCACCAAAAACAATGCCTGCTTGTGGACATGCCACCACTTCACAGAAGGCTCCGTGAGGCGATGTCTTTGAGGGGGGGGGTTTGATGCAGCCACATTCACAAAACACACAGATCTTTGGAAAACTTGTTTGGATGTGGCTGTCTGTCCCAAGAAGAATCTAGAAAGGCTTGGAGTCCCCTTGGGCTAGACCTCAGTAATCCCATCTGCAATGGAAGTCACAGAGCTGTCACCGCTGTCCCTCCCCCTCCCCGCCATGTGCTTTACTGGCTGTTTGCCTGGGACAAAAGCACCGATGCTCTCATTGGTTGTTTCTGTGACATCACAGTCATGCCATTTAAGGAACATGTCATGAGGAGTCTCTGTCCCTATGACTCCTGCCCCCAGATAATGTTTCCAGTTGCTTGAGAAGGGCTTCTAGAAATTTCTGTGCAGGCTTGCGGGGTTACATGTCCCCATATTTCCTGTTTCCACAGAAAGGGTCCAGTGTTACACGCTGCTTTTCCTTCCTTCCAGGTCACAATCTACGATGCTCCAAATGAAACGGTGTCTATTAAGTGACTTGTGGGTTCTTCGTTACTATAGACGGACACTTGGGTAGACCGGGTCTTGTACCCAGCACTGTGGCTGCGAGCCTTAGTCTGCAAAGGGGACCCAGGCACTCCCCATTCCCCCCAGCCTTGGCTCCACCCCCATTCTGCCCCTCCCTCACTCTTGGCTGCATTTGGGCCTTTTAGAGACTTTTTTTCAAATTGACTTTGGCCTCTTGGCCTGAACTCTGAAGTGTTTGAGCTGATAAGATACTGGCTTGGCTGAGGCTAAGGGGCCAGGGAGGAGGGCTGGGCCCGGCCTCTGCCACCCCTGATGAAGACAAGGAGCCCCACGGAGCCCCCGTAGGCTATGGGGGAAAGGAAAGTGAATCCATGGTGATGGATGGGTCCCAGGCTGTCCAGGAAGGAGAGGGTGCAGGAGGTGGCTGCACCAAGGCCCTCTGTGAGCCCATTCCTCCTGACCTCCAAGGACAGCCAGCAAGGGCTCTTGGCTTGGCCTGGCTATTTACCTGATCTCCCAAACCAAACAAGACCCTGTGGGCAAGTTAGAGCAAGGTCTCACGGCCCAAGGCATGTCCCAGAGAGGCCTTGCACCCTGCAGGGCCCGGGGCCAACAGTGCGTCTCCATGGCGTGGCAGGACACACACGGAACCATCTCAACTGTGTCTGCGAAAGTCCATGGTCACTCCCTTGTGGTGGTAGCCTGAAAGGCCCAGCCCTGGGAGGTGGAGGCAGGAGATCAAGGTCATCCTCAGCTACATAGTGAGTTCGAGGCCAGCCTGGGACACGCGAGAGCCTTTCTTCAAAGAAGAGAAGGTGGGGGCTGGAGTGATGGCCCAGCAGTTAAGTCCACTTCCTGTGCAAGCATGAAGGCCTGAGGGGGTCCGAGACCACTAGGGTTCAACTCTCCACACATGCCTGTCCCCCCAGTCCTGCCAAGGGAATCACCTGGGCTCACAAAAACCACCAAGCTCTGCAGAAGTGCCCGCGTGGTGGCTCCTGACTTTAATCTCAGCACTCGGGAGACAGAGGCAGGAGGATCGCCGTGAGTTCAAGGCCACCCTGAGACTACATGTGAATTCCAGGTCAGCCTAGACTAGAGCGAGACCCTACCAAGAAAAACAAACAAAAACAGAAGAGAAAACAATGATAATGGGCAGAAGAGGGACCCCAGCCGGACACGGACGTTCTCCGGTCACTGAGGTGGGCCCGTCCAAGTGCACACGCCATATCCACAGCCAGAGGAAATGGGGGGGGGGCTGGAGAAATGGCTCCGTGATTGAAGGCACTTGCTTGTGTAACCTGACAGCCCGGGTTCGATTCCCCTGGACCCTCATAAAGTCAGGTGCACAAGGTGGCACATGTGTCTGGAGTTCATTTGCAGTGGCTGGAAGCCCTGGTGTGCCCATCCATCCCTCTCTCTGCCTCTTTCTCTTTGTCATTTAATAAATAAATAAATTAATTAATTAATTAATATTTTTAAGACCAGATAACTAGGTGATGTGCAAGGAAGACTAAGAGGTATAGTCCAGAGCAGGAACCCAGAGAAGTCTTACCAGTAATGCCAAGAACCATGCTTGAACCCTCTGGGGCTCCCCAGGACATCTGGGGCTCTAAGGTCTTCCCACCCAGCCCTCCCCATCCCTATCTAGGACTCTCGGCCTGCCACTCACCACCACCCCCAGCTCTGCATGGACCTGGGCCCTCTTAGGGACTGTCACCTGCCTTTAGTCTCCTGTCCCAGCCCCAATCAGTTGCTGCCCGTGGTCCCTCACGGCATTGCCCAGGCCCTGCGGCTGGTCTGCTACCATCTAGGGCTCAATGTGCCATCCAGCTGTGCCACCTCGACCTTCCGTTTCCTCTTCTGGGGAGTGGCAAGGGACGGGACCTCCATCCCAGGCTTTGAGGAAGAGGTGAAAGGCTGGGTTGTCAGGCCCGCTGCTCGCTCTCAGCACCAGAGCAGGTGCTCAGTTGACATCCTCTGGTCAATGAAAGCAGCCCTTCAGGTAGTCCTGAAGACAGGAGGGGGGAGAAGGCGAGGGGTGCAACAGGAAATTGTGTTTGTTTGTTTGTTTGTTTGTTTGTTTGAGGCAAGTTTTCACTTTGGTCCAGGCTGGCCTTGAACTCAGAAATATCCTTCCTTCTCTTTCTACTGAGTGCTGGGGTTAAAGGCATGTGCCACCACACCCATCAGAAAATTGTTTCAAACACACACACACACACACACACACACACACACACACACACACATTCGCACGCTCACACTGGCATGGTTCACATGGAACGAAAACAACAGAATATTTACTGTGGTCACATTAGGATGGGCAAAAAGTAATTTTTCTTCTGTTGTGTTTGATGTGTTTTTCTTAATCTTTAATAAGATGGTTTGAACTGAAGTGGAGAAAAACCAGCCTCGAAAGGAGAGAGCCAGTCTTTCCATCCGCTGCTTTCCCCAGGGAGGGACATGGTACTGGCAAGTGACAGAAGACATTTCCCCCTCAGGATGCTGCGACTCCCCCCCCCAAAGCCTGTCCACCACAGCTGGCCAAGGCTTCATCCTAACATGACAGCTGGGTCACCAATGTCCCCAGCCCCACCAGATGGTTACGCCCATTAGTCCCTGCCTGCTGGAGTGTGCCTGGTCCCCGAGCCAGGGTGTGCCTGGTCCCCGAGCCTGGCTGTCCATGCAAACACCAATGTCAAAGGCGAATAAAGGCTTCAGGTTGAGACTTCGGGTTGCCCAGCACTGGACGAGGTCTCCCAGGAGCCCATGGGGTGCGCATGGACGGCCCCATGATGGTTGTAACATGGGCTGGCCTGTCCTTGTCAAGGTGTCCCCTTGGCCACCTCGTTTGCACCTATGCTCTCTGCTCCAGGCGAAGCCTCCTGATGTTGGACTTTCAGCCTCCCACTGTGGGCCAAGACAACCTTCTTTATCCACGACCTGGTCTCGGGTATTGGGTTATAGCAACACAAAGCAGGTGAATACAGCCCACTTCATAGAGGGAAAACTGAGGCTCCAGAGGTGTAAGAGTTGGCCCAGGGCAACTGGTGGCAGATCTGAATTTACCACTTTGGTTTTTTCTCATTTCCTCTCGCATCCACTAGACTCTAGGGCAAGTTCTTGGAAGGTGACACATAGGCGGGTAGCAGTCTCTACTGTGTCTCCAGGGCGTGGCCAAGGGCTTGGGACACAAAGAACGTGCTCGTGATGGCTGGGCCGATGGGTGGGTAGTGAGTAGCTGGCTGGGCGGATGGCTGGGTAGGTGGGTAGAGAGATGAATGGGCAGATAAATGGATGGGTGATGGGTGGGTGGATGGAGGGATTGATAATGTATGGGGGGAGGTGATGGATGAGTGGGGGTAGGCGGATGTGTAGGTAGATGGAGGAGGGCCTTAGTGGGCAGGTAGATGGGTGAGTCACCTGGTGGATGGGTGTAAGGACGGGCGGCTTGATGGGTAGGTGGGACAGTTGAATGCACGCAT
This sequence comes from Zapus hudsonius, assembly GCA_004024765.1. Classification (NCBI taxonomy): domain Eukaryota; kingdom Metazoa; phylum Chordata; class Mammalia; order Rodentia; family Dipodidae; genus Zapus; species Zapus hudsonius. Next base: position 4,939 of record PVHP010034122.1, read on the forward strand.
GGACGTAAGCATGACTGAACTCATGGGAGAACAACCACGGGCTGGGAAGGTGGCTCGGTTCATACAGTCGTGTAAGCGTGATGACCCAAGTTCAAACTCCTGAATCCTGAATTGCCTTTTAGCAGAATGCAAGAGTTGTGGCCTGGGCCTGTGATCCCAGCCCTGGGGAGGTGGGGACAGGAGGCCCCCTGGGACTCACTGGCCAATCTAGCCTACTTGGTGGGTTTTAGACCAGTGAGAGACCCTGTCTCACATAAGGTGGATGGTCTTCCAGAGGCTGGCTTCTGGCCTCCAGGCGCATGCGCACACATCTCCACAAAGCCATGCACGCACACCGACTCAGTGTGAAAAAACAAACTAGAAAGCCAGCATGGAGAGCACAGTGTCAAAGCGCTTGTCGGGGACGCTGTGTGCCTTCAGGAAGTCACGCTGGCTGTTCTCAGGCCACATCGGGCTCCAGTGGCGTCTGGTCTTCACAGGGTTTTAATTTTTTAAAATTAATGTTCATTAAAGATTAGGAAATTTCACATTAAAAATATATGTTTTTGGATTTTCTTGCAAAACTGAACCAGAAACACTTGGATGGTTGGTGCCGAGCCCTCTGGGATCTCAATCCCCACCACTCCCCATTCCCAGGGCATTCCGGGCTGGTGGCCTTCCTCATGGGAAAGTCACACAGGAAAGCAGTTCCTGCCACCCTTCAGAACGCTGAGGCAGGAGGATTGTGAATTCAAGAGCAGCCTTAGCCACAGAGCCAGGCCCTGTCTCAAAAAATCAAAACAGCTACAAAGTGGGAAAATGCACGTAGATAAGTTCGGATAGACTGAGGGGCGTGAGAGGTGGCCCAGGGTCCAGCCCCAGCCCTGCTGCACCCAGACTCTGAGGTCTCCGGGGTCTGCCTCTGTGAAAATGGTGTCTGTCCTCACCAACAGGGATGCTGGAATGCTCTCTAGGCATGAGCTGTCCTTACCGTTATCAAGAGGCAGGGCTGGACCTGCGCAGTCCCTGGGGGTGTGCAGCCAGAAGTCTCAACTGTGGACAATTGTGATCCCTTCCCAAAGGGACATTCGGAAAGGGCTAGAGAGACGGTTTGGGTTGTCATACTTCGGGAAGGGAAGAGACAGAGGCCATGAGTGCTGAGGCCAAAAGACCAAACAGGACATCTGTCCCTTCCCGCCCCCAGCCCCTCAGGAAAGACTGTGCCGCCGAGGACCACTGAGAAGCCCAGGTCGCAGGGCTCGTGTCCCCACTGGGACTGGTGGCTCCCTCCAGAGAGGCGACTGTCCCAGAGTGACAGGAGAGGTCCTGCCCCTCAGAGCCAGCCAATCCAGCCCTTTGCAGCCCCACACCAGGCAAGGAATGTGTCCACGGCGCCTCCCAGTGGCCTGGACCCTAAACTGCAGGACACTTCCTGCGCAGAGGAGGGGAGCCATAGGACTTTGCCTGGCCTGTACTTCACCCAGACATCTTGCAGGGTGGACACTGGAGAGGACGGAGGGGACAGCAAAAGTGGAGCCACCACCGGCATCGAGTTGATCCAGCTCACCACTCAGTTTCTGCCTCTGTAAAACGAATGGTGTTCGCTGGCGATGTCGTTGGCAGGTTTCCACTGGGAATATGAGTGTCTCTGTCTGTCTGTCTGTCTGTGACTCATCTGTGTCACTATCCACCCTCAGAGGCTCTTACTGAATTCTTCACCTCCACAGCCAAGAGCAGGCAATGGACTTCCACTGGATCCAGAGTGATTTATAAACAGACATCCAGGCTGGGAGGATGGCTCAGTGGGTAAAGGGCTTGCCTTGTAAGCTTGTGGATCTGAGTTCGATCCCCAGAAGCCATGTAAAATACTAAGTGTCTAACTGGTGACACAGTCCTGTAGTACCAGCTCTGGGGACGTGGAGACCGTGGATCTCTGGGTTCATTAGCCAGTCCAGTGAGCTCCAGGCCTATGAGAGGCCCTGTCTTTCAGGAGGTGGGCTGTGTTCCTGAGGGTGACACCAGAGGTTGTTCTCTGGCCTCCCCCCACACACCTGCACACAACCATGTCACACACACACACACACACACACACACGTGGGTGTGTGTGTGGGAGGGTGTGGGTGTGTGTGCATCATTGAAAGACATCAGTAATTGGCCTTGTTGCAACCCCCTCCCTGCACATATGGAAAAGAGCCACACAAAGGTCCAATGACCTTGGAGACACTGCATACAAGGATCCAAGCCTCGTCGGACATACCGAGCTGTATGGATGCCTGCCGGTAACATGCATGAGAAACAGGCTCATTTCGTTAGCACATCGAGACCTCCCAGCCCAGCATGGTGCCAGCCATGGGCCTGTCATCCCAGCGCACAGGAGGATCTAGACTTCTGAGCTAGTCTGGGCTACACCGTGAGCCCATGTCTCAAAATAAAATTTAAGAAGAGTTCCTGTAGAGCACCCAAAAAGACGGTCACCTGCCCGACTGCTTCGGCTGCATAGAACACGGATTGTTAAGTCCCAACCCTAACACCTCACATACAGAGAGAGCATAGGACACATGTGGACATGTGTGTGGACACGTGCGGGTTCCACTGGGAAGGGGAAGCCAGTGCTCACCTGGGCTGCTGGTCTGAATGTCCCCAGCTAGGTTCAACCTCAGAGAGCAGAGACTGTCAAGCGCCCCTGCCCTGTGACTGGGTGACCGCTAAGAATGCCACTGAGGAAACAGATCTGCAAGCTGGGGTGGGCACTAATTGAGGCATTGTTTTGACCTCCAATGACTGGAAACACCCCTGGCTGTGGCCAGTCCCCATGCTTGTATTCAGACCACAGAATGTGTCAGGAATGTCCGCCTGGCGCTGACGGGGACAGGCCAGCAGACGCATTGTTATGAGAAAGGAAGACAGGCATGTGCAAAGCAGGGTGCGGATGAGTGTGTGTGCATGCCAGCCTCCGGGAAGACTGCTCTGTGCCCATTCTGAGGACCCATGGCCCGGAAGGCCTTGGTAGAGGGGCTGAGTTCTGTGACCAGAGGCCTCTGGGGCATCCGGGCCACCTCTGTCCAGGGGAGAATTCTGACTGCCACTTACTAGCTGAGCACTGGAAGGTCCTTGCCTTAGGTTCCCAGCTAGGACGTGGTGAATTGTTTGTGAAATAGCTTTTCGTGTGGGTACGTTTCCTCACTCATTTCTTTAAAAATATGATGGAAGAGAGACAGAGAGAGAATGAGTGTGCCCGCACCTCCAGCCACTGCGAACAAATTCTAGATGCATGCACCACTTTGTGCATCTGGCTTTACGTGGGTACTGGGGAATCAAACCCCAGTCTGTCAGGCTTTACAGGCAAGTGTCTTAACTGCTGAGCCATCTCTCCAGCCATCCTCATTCATTTTTAAAGATTTTTTAATTCGTCGAAAGTTAAATATAAGAAAAGGACACGCTCTGATGTGCCATCACACTTCTCTGAAGTGCGAACTTCTCTTTTATCGTCCTCCTTTTATGAGGGGAGGCAGGATCCCACATACCCCAGGCGGGTCTCAAACTCACTATATAGTTCAAAATGACCCTGAACACCTAATCCTCCTGCCTCTGCCTCAGGGGTGTTGAGGCAAAAGGTGTGACACCCAGTGCTTCTTTTGACAGACACAGATTTTCTATTTATTCTTCATTCATTCATTCATTTCTTGAGATTTACTTCATTCATTCATTCATTTCTTGATACTGGGTCTCATGTAGCCCAGACTAGCCTCAGATTCACTACATAGCCAGAGATGACCTTGAACTGCTGATCTTCCTGCTTCCACTTCCTGAGTGCTGAAAGTACAGACATGTGGTCTACACGATGCTGGAATCAAGCCCAGGGCCTCCTGTGCAATAGGCCAGCAACCTACCAGCTGAGCCGCATTCTCAGCCCAGACTTTCTAATTGTTTAATGATACTGTTATTGATTAGTCAGGAGAGAGAGAGTGTGTATGGGTGCACACAAGGCGCTTGCCACTGCAAAGGAAATCTGGATGCATGTACCACTTTGTGCAGCTGGGTTTATGCGGGCACTGGGGAATTGAACCCCTGCTTTGCAAGCAAAAGCCTTTAACTATTGAGCCATCTCTCCAGCCCCGAGGTTTTCTAATTTTCTTTTCTTCTTCTTTTTTTTTTTTTTTCGAGATAGGGTCTCGCTCCAGTCCAGTCTGACCTGGAATTCACTATGTAGTCTCAGGGTGGCCTTGAACTCACAGTGATCCTCCTACCTCTGCCTCCCAAGTGCTGGAATTAAAGGCATGCACCACCATGCCCGAGTAGGTTTTCTAATTTTCAAAGATAATCATAAAGGTGCACTTTGGTGATTTTTAAACATTTGAAAGTAAAACATCAGTGTTTTCTTGAGAGTCAGAAGAAAACTTGTTTGTACATGAAACAAACTGAAAATCAGTTTAGCGTGATGGTCCGTGACTTTGTAATTCCAGCATTCAGGGGCAGAGATAGGGTGTTCCCAAATTCCAGGCCAGCCTGGGCTACACAGTGACACCCAAGTCTCCAAAAGCCCAAATCAATAAACAGACAAAAACAACATGTACTTCCCTAAATGCTTGGGTTATTTTCACTGCCAAGAGCATCAAAGTGTCTGAGGTCGAGTGGCTTGGGAATGGGAAGTATGTCCCATTAAACGCAGGATTGATAAAGTGCCCCAGACACTTACTGGGCATCCACAGCCCAAGCTTCTAACTCCGTCTCCAGTGGGATTCCCACTCTCCAGGCTCTGATATGGTACCTCAAATCTCTTGGCCTCAGTTTCCTCATCTATGACATGAGGAGGCTGGTTGCGACGATGCCTGCAGAGCAACTTGCCTGTGATGTCCGCAGAGATGGACACAGGCAGGACCTCCCTGGGATCCCTCTGCGGGCTCAGCGCCGGGACTCTGGACCGCTGGGGCGGAGCGCCACCACGTGGCCGCACCTGGAACTGCGCTTGGGCCCGCCGATTCCCCGCTCCTTGGAGCTTCTCTCCCTCCTTGATTCCTCGGAAGAGGTCCTCGGGTTTCTCTCGTCTGTGCAATGCAGACAAGCTTCCCACCTTTCAGCGCAGGTGAGGAAATTTTCTCCCGCCAACCCCACGCCAAGTTGCACAACTTACGATCTTAGGGGGCACAGCGTCTCCAAGCAGAGCGTCCCACCCTGATGTGAGGATGCGCAAACATCTGGGCATGCCTCATGCCCGCCGGGCTGGAGTCGGATGGCACTTCCATGTTCTCACACGGTAACATTCCCCTGTGCCCACCTTCCGGGCATGGCACTGGCTGATTTTCCATCACAGTCCATGTGGTCGATTGCATCGCTGTCAGAGTTTCTCCTGCTACTTGTCACCTTCCTACTAATGACAGGTACATTTCATGACTTCCTTCCGCCTGGAGAATGTGAGCTGCGCTTCCAAGAGGAACCTTGGAGAGCCATCGGGGTTCTGCCACTTGCTCGGTCCTCTCCACAGGGAGTGGCCTGCCCCCCATGGGGGGTATGCCTTTTCAGCCTCCACCTGCGCAAAGCTGACACCCGGACCAGAGATAAGGCCAACCCAGAGCCAATAAGACATAGGAAACCCACAGGCCTGTAATCCCATCACCTCAGCAGGCTGAGGCTGGAGGATCAGGAATTCAAGGCCAGGCAGGCAGAGCTGTGTGTCTGAAAAAACAAAATAAGGGTTGGAGAGATTGCTCAGTGGTTAAGGGTGCTTGCTTGCAAAGCCTGATGGCCCTGGTTCAATTCCCCAGTGCCCACATAAAGCCAGATGCACAAAGTGGTGCATGTGTCTGGAGTTTGTTTGCAGTGGCAGGAGATTCTGGCTCTCTCTCTCTCTCTCTCTCTCTCTCTCTCTCTCTCTCTCTCTCTCTCTCTCTCTCTCTCTCTCTCCCCCCTCTTAAATAACTTAAGTAAAATAAAATAAAGCAAACAGGAGAATAGGGGAGTGCTGGGGAGATGGCTCAGCAGGAAAGAACACTCGACCCAGACAGAAGCACGAGGCCCAAGTGAGCCTGAGTTTGCTACATAGCATCCAATCCATTTGAAATTTCGTTTGTCTTAAGTAAAATAAGGCATTGATGACGTAGGAGGTAGGGCATAGATAAGAGTGGTACTGAGGTCCGGCTGAGGTTTGGGAAGCAGGCTCAGAGTTTTCTGTGTGAAAACAGAACTCCAGGTGGCATGTGGGTCACCTCAGGGTCCCCAGAACACAGCCCAGGGGACACTGCGGGCTGCCATCTGCTGCCACCAAGTGTCCAGCGTGATCTAGAAATGCTGCCCACCCCATGGACGGCTCCCCTGTGCCCTCGGGTCAAGTCCACCGGCTTCCCTCAACCCATCCTCATCTGGCGTTCAAACGTTGCTGAAAGGGAGTGGGAGTCTACAGCTGCTTACATAATCAGCAAAATATTAATTATTCTCTCTGCCGGCTCTCACGGCAATACCCCATGAGGAGAAATGTAAAAATAAACGCTCTTGGCTCTGATCCGTGGATGCTGCTGCGTGGGAGAGCCCACCACATGTGCATACTGTGGACCCCGAACCCCGAGACCAGCCAAGTGGGGCCTCCTGATGTTGGCAGTCATGGTCAGCTGGTCCTGAAACCATATGGCACGGCGCTGCTCGTGGGAACCAGGAACCTGCTGCTCGGACCCAAACACCAAGCTCTTCAAGAATCCCAGCCCTCACAGGAAGAGGTAGGGGGATCACTGTTGCCGTGAGTTCGAGGCCAGCCTGAGACTACAGAGTGAATTCCAGGTCAGCCTGGGCTAGAGCGAGACCCTACCTTGGAAAAAGAATAGATCCCTCTGAGATTGCTTAACCTGCCTCCAACAATTGCTCTCGTGCAAGAATGTTGCAGGTCAGAGGGAAGACATTTCCCAGGTGCCTTTGTGGCAAAAATGACCACGTGATTGAGGTATAGTCTATGGGATGTGAGCAGAACATGAGACCCCCCCCAAACATGGCCTTCAGGGGGACCCATGTTGTTGATGATGATGGAATGACAGGCCACTGATATTTTCCTGGTGCAGTTACCTCCTCGCTCAGACACCTGTGTGTGTGACAGTCCAGTGTCCATCATATTTCAGTCTTATTGTGTGTAATTGTATTCTAAGCGATACAGATCTAGGGCTGGGGAGATGGCTGGGGGAAAGCACTTGCCATGCGCGCATGAGGGCCCGAGTTCCATCCCCAGGTGAATGCCAGGTGTGGTGGCATGCACCTGTAATCCCTGGGAGGACCCCTGGGCGCACTGCCTAGTGGAATAGATTCAGAGTAAGGCCTTATCTCAAAAAAAAAAAGGTGAAAAGCCCGGGCGTGGTGGCGCACGCCTTTAATGCCAACACTCAGAAGGCTGAGGTAGGAGGACTCCAGTGAGTTCAAGGCCAGCCTGGGACTGCAGAGTGAGTTCCAGATTAGCCTGGGTTAGAATGAGACTCTACCTCAAAAATTATATATATATATATATGTGTGTGTGTGTGTGTGTGTGTGTGTGTGTGTGTGTGTGTGTGTGTTTGTGTGTGAAGAGAATGAAAAAGACCCCCAATGCCAACCTCTGGATTCCACACACGTGCAAACATGTGTGCACACACACACATGCACACAACACAAAGAACAAATAATAATGGAGCTCAAAGGAAGTTGGTTCAGCTTGGAGACCTTTACGGACTGCATCCATGAATATCTCTCTTCTCTTCCCCTCCTCCTCCTCCTGGCAGGGCTCAGTAGTATCCAGGTTTGATTCCCTAAACCAGTCTTCCTGCTCAAAGAGTTCTGAGGGCCACCTAAAGGAAGCCACTTGCCAGGTGACGCCCCCCCACCCCCCCTCACCAAGTCTTGGCTGCTTTAACAAAGCATTCTTTGGGGCCCATAAGTCCTCTGGGCTCTGGTCCCCAAAGCTGGCTAGCAGCAGCATATGGGGCATCTTTTTAAAATAGCTCCCTGCAGCTTGGCCAGTTCATGGGACCAGATGGGCCTTGGGGACCGTCATTTCAAAAGCTCTCCCCACCTTACCAGCTGAACAGCCTGGAGCCAGCTACTCAACCTGTCAGCAAAACGGGGCAATCACAGACTGCCCGCTTCAGTCTGGACCAGTTTATCTATGTGCCTGGGACATAGCAGGTGTGTGCGTGTGCATGTGTGTGTACGAGCGTGTGCGAGTGTGTTGGCTGCCATGCCATCTCGTCTGTGTGGGGAGTACAAATGGATGAGGACTTCCTGGACAATCCGTGCTGTCCTCCAGGATGACTGTCTGATGTGCATGAGTGAGCCAGTGTCCTGACTCCACGCCCAGCCGAAGGCCACTCTGTCCTCAGCACGTGTCCTTGACGAGGTGTGTGGTGCTGCTGTGACTTCAGTCTGTATACACAGTGCTGGTCTGCTCCACCCTGACAGTGGCATGTGCACTGAGTGACCTTCTCCATCTGGTGGCTGTGCCCTCTGGAGTCTCCCCGGGGGGCCTGGAGACAGGCAAAGGAAGCATCAGAAGGCCATATGAGAGCGCTCTTTAAAATATTTTTTCCCAGGCTGAAGAGATGGCTCAGCGGTTAAGGCACTTGGCTCCAATGCCTGAGGCCCCCGGTTCAATTCCCCAGTACCCACATAAGCCAGACCCACAAGGTGGTGGCCCTGGTTCTCTCTCTCTCTCTCTCTCTCTCTCTCTCTCTCTCTCTCTCTCTCTCTGCTTAAAAATAAAGAAAATATTTTTTAAAAATAATTTTTCCCGAGTGTGTGTGTGGTGTGCATGTGTGTATGTAGTTGTATGTGTGGGGCACGTGGTGTGTGCCCCATAGGTGTGGAGCCAGAAGTAGATGTCAGGTGTGTTCCTCAACCGCTCTCTCGCTGAGCCCAGAGCTCACTGATTCGCTAGTCTAGCGATCCAGCTGGCCCCAGAGTCCCCAGCCCCTGCCTCCCAAGTGTGGGGGATTACAGGTGCGCCACCATGCCCATCTGACATTTACGTGGGCACTGGGGATCCGAACTCTGGGCCTCATTCTTGCACTCAGAAAGCACCTTCCTCACTGAGCCATCTGCCCAGCCCCACAGGGAAGTTCCAAGGGCGGAGCCCACGAGAGGCTTCCACTCCCTCCACTCATCCCACTGGGGAGAAATGAGCCATGTGACTGACCTCATTGTAAGTCTGAGAACAGTCAACAGCATTGCCCCTGTGGCCTTCACTATGTCCTAGGGGCTGCTCCAGGTTCTGGGGACCCTGAGAGGAGAAAGACCAGTAAGGGCCTGTCCGCCCTGAGCTTCCTTTATCAAAGGGAAGGTAGAGAATGAATGACCTGCTAGTCGAAGCATGACCCCAGGCACATGTCACTTTGTACGCCACAAGAATATCTGAAGGACACATCTTCAGATGTTGGGGCCATTGGGCACATGGTTGTCACTTTGATGGATGTGATGAGGTCATGGCTCTTTCCAGCAGCAGCCACAGGCATGGGAACCGGCCATCAGTCCTTCCTGTGCTCCAAACTGCCCCTCAGCTCGTGGTCCACGTGCCTTCTGAGTCTCTGCTCCAGGCTGCCCATAAATGACAGCGCAGAGGGACAGAACACAGTGAGTGCCATCGTCCCCTTGTGAATTGAACCTGAACTGATATCTAGGTATGTACATAACAAGATTCTAAGACACATAAATTGTTTTTTCTAGAAACCACAGGAAATAGTCGACTAGATGCTTTTTTTAAAAATCTGTGAGTTTGAAAAAAAAGTGACTTTAATATTTTGAACCTGGAGATAGTCTGCTATATCTGAGTGCTTTTTTGGATTTTTTTTTTTTTTTTTTTTGTAACCTAGGCTGGCTTCCTATGTAGCTGAGGATGATCCTGAATTCCTGCCTCACTTCCTAAGTGCTGGGATTACAGGTGTGTGCCACTGTGCACAGCTGAGTGCCTTCTTTGTTTGTTTTGTTTTTTGAGGTAGAGTCTCGCTCCAGCCCAGGTTGACCAGCCTTGAATGTACAGCGATCCTCCTACCTCTGCCTCCTGAGTGCTGAGTGCTGAGACTAATGGCGTGCGACACCATGCCCAGCTTTTTTTAAACCTCTCTGAATGAACTCACCTTTCTAAGCACAGAGGAAGTGGAAGGTGAACTAAAAGGGAGACCACATAACGCAGCATCCAAGATGGGAGGTGTCATGGTTTGATCCAGGTGTCCCCCACAAACAAATGAATGTGTTCTCAGTGATCGATCGGCAGTTTGGGTTTTACAACCTCACTGGAGCTGTGTTGTTGGGGGCGGGCTTTGGGGGATTATAAACCAGCTTCCCCTTGCCAGTATTTGGCACACATTCCTGCCATTGTTTGCAGTGCTGTGGCGGAGGTGACGTCCACCCCTCTGTTCGGGCCATCGTTTTCCCTGCCAGGATGGAGTCTCCCCTTGAGTCCGTAAGCCTAATAAACCCATTCCTCTACAAGCCGCTTTTGCTGGGGTTCTTTCTGCACAGCAACTAGAAAGCTGACTGCAACAGGGGGGCTTTATGGTGATGCGGCTACCTAGGAGTCAGTCCCTGGAAGAATCTCCCACTCATGCTCTAGTTCACCAAGCTGGACTTTGGGGAGGGCTCAGGGTTCCCCACAGGGGAGCCTGGGAAAGATGACATGTGGCAGGTGGTGGCCAGATGCAACCCAGCCTCATGGACCACCATTGAGGAGCCTGGTCTCCCTGCCAAGTACAGTGGGAAAGCATTCAAAGAACACGATCCGAATCTCATCCGAGAGCATCTTGCTGCCAGGTGGAGGAAGTTGTGGAGGAAGGCTCCAGGAAGCAGGCCGCGGTGCAGGCCAGGCTGCAGGAGGGACAGAGGGATCGCAGCAGGATGTGGCTCCAGGGGGGAGCTCAGCCAGAGTCACCAGGCTGCCCCATGAGACCATGGATGAGGACAGGCTGCCAGAGACATGAAGATCCAGGAAAGAACCCAAGGTTTGGCCCGGTGCCCAAGGGCAGCATCGGGGGCACCGAAGTGCATAACCATGGCTTCCACCTTGAATTAAGGACAGATTCTGTCAGATCCCAACCATGGTCCCTGCCTGTCCCAGATGCACAAGCAGAGGCCCACAGAGAGCCATGCAGGGTCTCCCTCAGGGCAGCCCCTCATCGCAAGTACCTGCACACTAGCCCACGACAATACCAATCAGAGCATTTAGCGTATACGGAATAGATGTGTGTACAACATAGTATTTAATTTCCTAAAACATTTTAGTTTCATGTCTTTTTTAAGAATTTAAGCCGGGCGTGGTGGCACACGTCTTTAATCCCAGCACTCGGGAAGCAGAGGTAGGAGAATCACTGTGAGTTCGAGGCCAGCCTGAGCTAGAGTGAGACCCTACCTCGAAAAATCAAAAAAAGAAAAAAAAAGAATTTAAGAAATTCTTTTTAAAAACTATTTTTATTGGGGCTAGGGAGTTACTCAGCAGTTAAAGGCACTTGCTTGCAAAGCCTACAGGCCTGGGCTCAATTCCCAAGCCACCCATGTTAAGCCAAACACCAAAAGGTGGTACATGTGTCTGGTATTTGTTTGCAAGGGCAAGATGCCCTGGCACATCCATGCATACACACACTCACAAGTAAATAATTTATTTCAAATTATTTAATATATTTAATTTACTTGAGACAGAGAAGAGAGAGCAGGAATATAGGCCCACCAGGGCCTCTGGCCACTGCAAATGAACTCTCGTCACATTGACCACTGTGTGTGTCTGCCTTTACATGAGTACTGAGCAAACAAACCAGGCCTGCCAGGCTTTGCAAGCAAGCAGCTCTAGCCACTGAGCCACCTCTTCAGTCCAGTTCATGCGCTCTCCTTTCTTTGTGTGTCCACACACAGATACACACAATAACAACAATGTGCCAGTATGTCTAACCCCCAAAATGCCTCTCTTAGCCATAATGTTGAGGGGAAGAAGCTAGCGTCCAAAGAACATACACCATGGTATGGCATTTCTGTGGGGTTCTGAAAGCAGAAAAACTTACCTATTGGTGATGAAAGTCAGAAGAGGAGTTGCCTCTTGGATGGGAGGGTGGGGGCAGTGCAGGAGTGTAGGGGAGCTTTCTCAGGGTTGGGAAAAAATGTATTCATGGATCTGGGTGGATATCACCCAGGTGTGAGCATATGCACAAAGCACTTTACCTTACCATGTGTGTGAAACTTTAAAGGTAATTTGGCTAGGGATGTAGCTCAGTGGTAGAGCACCTTCTTAGCATGCATGAGGCACACACACACACACACACACACACACACACGCAGGAACAAGTCAAAAGGTGTGGCATCCAGGTTTGAATGAAAAAAGACTTCTGTTTTTTGTTCTGATCAATGTCAAGAGTGCCTCATGGGCCAAAATAGCTTCCAGATGCCTGTCATCACATCCACATTCTTAGCAGGAAGAAGGGGAAAGACACGGCTCTTTTCTGCCCATTAACGTCTGCTCGTCTCTCACCAGCCACCCTTGTGCATGGAAGACGTATTTGCTGCCTCTTTTAGTCAGTCAGCTCCACGTTGCTGGGATGACCATCCAGCCAAACACAGTTTATGGAGGAAGGGATTTATTTCAGGCTTACAGATCCAGGGGAAATTCCGTCAATGGTGGAAGACACTTTCACAGATCCAAGCAGAGAGAAGCCATTTCTAGCCAGAACTACAAGCAAGCACAAACAACCACCAGAGCTCAAACTCAGATCTGTCCCCAGTTACATGCTTTAGGGCTGGACCCAGGATCTCCCCCCTGTGACACCTCCTCCAGCAGGATGCTGGAGACTTAAGCAGGAAGCTTAACCTTCATTAAAAAAAAATCCCTGAGGCGCTGGAGAGATTGCTCAGTGGTTAAGGTGCTTGCTTGTAAAGCCTAAGGACCTGGGTTTGATTCCCCAGTGCCCATGTAAAGCCAGGTGCACAAAGTGGTGTAGGCATGGTATGCATCTGGAGTTCATTTGCAGTGGCTGGAGGCTCTGGCACACTCATTTTCTCTGTCTCTGTCTCGGTCTCAGTCTCCCCCCCCCCCCAACACACACACATATATGCTCGCAAATAAATATTTTAAATTTTAAAAAGAAATGGATATTAGAAGGGCAACCAACCCTGGCACCTGGACGCCTGGTCAATATTTGCTATTTACAGATATTTGACCTCTTACCTCTGCTTTGGAAAGAAGAAAGAAGCCGGGCGTGATGGCGCATGCCTTTAGCCCCAGCACTTGGGAGGCAGAGGTAGGAGGATCACCATGACTTCCATGCCAGCCTGAGACTACAGAGTGAATTCCAGCCAGATCAGGCTGAGTCTGGGCTGGAGCGAGACTCCTCTACCAAAAAAAAAAAAAAAAAAAAAGGAAGGAAGGAAGAAAGGAAGGAAGGAGAGAGAAAGGGAAGCTCAGGAGATTAAGTCATGTTCTCCATTTATTCAAACAATGCTCTCTTGACCTACAAATGCTAATATGAGATGTCTCAAGGACATGAGATCAAATCATCTGAAAGAGTGTGGCAAGCCCCAGTGCACCATCTGTCACCTCAGGACTCTGGAGATGGAGGATCAGAGGTTCAAGGTCATTCTTGTCTACAAAGGGACTTCAGGGCCAGCTGGGCTACGGGACACCCTGTCTTAAAAAAAAAAACCTGTGACCAGAGCTTTAAGGGAACAGATGAGGTGGCCCCTGGTTCGAGGGACAGAGAGCCTGGGTCTTGGCTAGGGGTGTGTGGTTGGGGTCGGAGAGGGCTTCTTGAAGAGGCAGCATCCTCCCTGGGGGAACAACAGCACAGGATTCACAAAGCCTCTGACTGATGCCCACACACAGGACCCTCGCCACCATTACTGTACGGGGACATTCTGACGGCCTGCGTGTTAATCATCTTGCCTCGCCACCTCTGCAGAAACAAAAATGGCCTCCCCTCAGCTTTGAAATACTTCATTAATAAAGTTATCTTCAGAGGCTGCTGGCCACCGAGCAATGGAAATTAGAATCCTTCCTTTTCCCTGACCCCAGAAAGGAATGGGCTTTGGAAATGATAAATTTATGCCTTTTAGGAAGAACTAGATGGTGATTTTTTTTTGAGGTGCTAGGAATGGAACCCACGGCCTTTTAAACGCTGAACTAATGGTCTTCCACGGGGCCACAGCCCCATCTTGTCACTGGGGGATTCTAGTCAAGCACTTACAGTGAGCCACGCCCCCAGCCCCTCACTGGAGGATTCTAGGCAGGTGTTGTACTACTGAGCCACGCCCCCAGCCCCTCACTGGAGGATTCTAGGCAGGTGTTGTACTACTGAGCCACGCCCCCAGCCCCTCACTGGAGGATTCTAGGCAGGTGTTGTACTACTGA
>PVHP010034123.1:0-19220 GCA_004024765.1 Zapus hudsonius
AGACTTGGGCGAGTTGATGTCTGCTGAGTTGTCTGGACAGACGAGACAGGCTGTGGCTGGGATTTTCCTAAAAAGACTCAGACTTGATTGTTCATGTCGTTAGCTTTCATGTGGAGTTCGCTTTTCTACATTTCTTTTCAGCTTGGAGAGGTGCAGAAAGTTTCTACTCCTCAGGTTAAATCCTCAGTAAAAAGATTATTGTTCAGAAATTGTTATACTTTAAGGCTCTAGCATGGGTCTCAGAACAACTTCTGGACGTTTTTCTTCTCCTTCCACTCTATGCTTGACTCGGGTCTTCTTGTTTTGTTTTTGCCACTTACGAGTGCTGGTCTAACCGGCCCATGAGCTGGATGCTGCTGGCTTCACCTCAATTGTGGAGCACATTCGGATTATGGACACGGGTGTCCCTGTGTAACCACTAGAGCTTTACATCGAACTGGAGCAGCAGGCTTGGCTTGCCAGCAAGCATCTCGATCCACAGAGCCATCTCCAGCACCACCTTTCCTTTTTTTAATCTTTATTAGTAAGCAGAGAGAGAGAGAGAGAGAGAGAGAATGAGGGGAATGGGTACAACCAAGGCCTCTTGCCACTGCAAATAAACTCCAGGTGCATGCACTACTTTGCGCAGCTGGCTTTATGTGGTACTGGGGGATTGAACCCAGGCCAGCAGGCTTTGCAAGCAAGCGCCTCTTAACTGCTGAGCCGTCTCTCCAGCCCCAGCCCTCCCTTATTAAACAGCTTTCTTCAGGTTTAGTTTGTATAGCACAAGATCCTCCCATTATAAGAATGCAATTCGGTCCTCATTACATCCTTAAATTGTCTGTAGACGGAACATCATAGTCATTGCCGAAAAATAAACTCAAATCAGAAAAATCCTTTTGCACAAGATTAATATTTATTAAATCTTATATGACCATAGTTTGATCTTTTTTAAGTAAAACAATCTTACATTTCAGATAGGTAGTTGAAGATTTTAAGGAGAACAAGAACTCTTTAATTTTCTATTTATAAGTTTTATTTCTTTGGAACTTTGAAAGCTATGTAGATCAAGTAGTTAACAGAGAAGAGATTATTGGTAAGGTGCTTTTTTTGTTTGTTTTTTCTTTAATTTCAGTTTACCATGCAATCTACTTGGAAGAAATGGTTGCTTCAGAAGTTGCTCGAAAGCTCGCATCAGTGTTTAATATTCCTTTCCGCCAAATTAACCAGGTTTACAGACAGGGTCCCACTGGTATTCACATTCTTGTTAGTGACCAGGTAAGTCAAACAGGCTCTTCCTTTATACATACTACTGTGGAACTGGTCCAAATGCTCTTGACTTCTTTTCCAAGTACTCTAAGAATCATTTGAGTTGGGAATAAAAATTTTATATCCAGTGGTTACAGAAATTTAGTGATAATACAAAATACAAGTCAGAAAGCCAGGCATGGTGGGTGACTCACATCTTTAATCCCAACCCCAGCTGAGGTAAGAGGATTGCCGGGGAAACCTGCCTCAGAAAAAGAGACAAGACAAAAGAAATACAAGTCAGAGGAAACTGGCTCAGTTTCCCCAGCCCTTTGAAATTCAGACACTTATGGGGCCTCACCATCACTGGCAGGTATCGTCCCCTTTTTTTGAGGTGGGGCATTGGGTACATTTTCCTTTTTCACATTTGATGAACTTTTAGAAAATTTAAGGACCATGAGTCCTTGGTCGCCAGCCTTGACAGAATGCTGTGGTGAGCGCAGGGCTGGCCGGCGCAGCGTGCACGATGGTGGTGGTGGTTGTTGACTATCTCCCGTTGCTTTCATGAACCCTGTACTTGTACAAGAAGGCTTAGAGATTTTGTTTTCCTTTAGTCAACATTTTCAGTCATTTCTAGGCACTTAAGAACAGACTGTTGGATCTTAATTACACTTGTGCATCTGCTTTATTCTAGATGGTTCAGAACTTTCAAGATGAGAGTTGTTTTTTATTCTACACAGTAAAAGGTACTTTGTGTGTCTGAAATGTTAGTCATGAATGAGTTACTCCTTCATGTGCTTATTGAAAAGGGTGCCTTTGCTGATTGAGTTTAGGAAATGAACAATATTTTTAATGGTTGTAATAGGAATTAGCAAATAAGGAAGAGGATCAAGTCTTTCTGGACAAATGACCATAAACAAAGTTCCATACATCTAGACACCATCTTGGTGAGCATTTTGTGGGAGACAACATGTTGTTGTGCTCCATGGATCTGGAATGAAACAAGGATCCATGGAACTCCACTCCAGAGGAAGACAACCAAAATTCGCTGCAGATACACAAGATTACCAATCTTGTGTTTGGTTGTAAGTGCCGAGACGGACTAGTAAAGTATGTAACTATTAAGGTTATGGAGACTCCTGAAGGAGAGGAGAGGACCAAGGAAGTGACCACAGGACTGGCCATGCACTTGGCTTCTGTGGAGCCTGAGCAGAGCAGGGAGGGTGGCAGGGCTGGTGATGACCGTCATTAGAAAGGGAATGGTGTGCTTAGATTTTTCTTCTCTAACAGTTCTGCTGAGACAGTTGAGAAGGTGGTGAAACTGGAGGCAGGAAGATTCTGTCCAGGGGAGGGGTGATGGGATCTTACAGAGTGATGGACCTCCTTGGGCTCTACATCTGGGAGGCAGCAGTGGTGACTGCTGATTTTTTTGTTGAGTGACTTTGTTGAGTGACTAGGCAGATAGTGGACTCATCAAGGAGCTGAGGCAGAGACAAAGCATTCTTGGAGATGTCAAGTGGGCAGTCATGGACTGAAGAGGCCTGGGGTGGAGATGCATATTTGGAAGCCTTCACCGCTGTCAGGGAGACTGCATGGAAAGAGGGCCCAGGCCGGGTGGGTTCAGGTGTGCTGCAACATTAAAGTGTTAGATGGAAGGACTTTTACAGGCAAAACTGTATGATGACAAGGCAGGCATTTGTAGACGGTTTAAGTCGGATAGGTTCAGATTCAAAACCAGTGTCTGCACAGGTGTTTGCCCTGAAGAGGAAAAGGACCTGTGCCATCATGTCCTGGTAGCAACTTTTGAAAGGAGTGGCCCCAAACTGGTACAATTACAGTGTTATAATTTTACTTTGCGCTTGATATATTAGTATGCTGTCGAGCTGACTGCAATTCTAAAGTGATATTTTATAAAGACAGCTATATTCAGTTCCCTACAGGTTGACTTAACCCAATCGGCTCACCTGTCCTACACTTTCAGAAATATTAGTTTAGTACCTTTCTGTTTAAACTCACGTTCTCAAAACAGAACAGTTTTTATCCTGTAAAATTCAGTCCCAAAACAGAGACTTACTCTAATCATGTGCTTGTACCTTGTGAAAGAAACAAGGACATCTGTAGCATCAGTCTTCACAGGCTTGCCCTGGTTCTAGCTTATGTTTGTCAGACATGAACAAGGCCTTCTCTGCTTCTCTCTGTTCAGTAGGCCGTTAGGAGAAAGTTGTGTGCGTGTTTAAATATAGCAGAGTTACACGTGCACTGGGGCTGTCTGCACATCTTCAGTTTTCCTCCTCTGATCTCACCTGGTGCTTCATTCAGCCTGTTCTGCCTCCAGCTTACAGTGCTGCTGCTGTTTAGAGAGGCCCTCTCCCTTCCCTGCAGACCAGGCAACAGTGCCTGAGCAGGGCCCTCACCCAGCTAGGCTTCCCAGTCGTGTGTACATGAAGTTGTCTAAGTAAAGAAGATCTAAATCAAATTAATCTGGTTTTTAAAATCTAGAATTAAAGGTAACCTGAATTGGGGCAGGAATGTATGTATAGATTTCAGTTTTTAATGTTTTTAATTTCCTAAGATTGGTAAAATTTTTAACTTCTTTTTTTTCTTTTGCAGCTGAAAATAATGATGGTATCCACATAATTCTTAAGTGATACCTTATGTAGACTGAGCTCTATTCAGTACCAAATAAAGTCACGCTTAAAAGTGTGTGAAGACTGAATCCAAGAAATCTTGGGATTGGATTTTACTGTATGCAATGTTTCATATTGAAAACACATGACGTTCCTAATGAGCTGTAGGAGAGGCAAGTCTCCTCATTGTCACTGCCACAGCCCAGCATCCTCGAGAGAGCGAGCAGGTCGGGCAGCATGCGCCCAGCTCTGGAGGCTGTGGTGCCAGGGCACACAGTTCCCAGAAGCAGTCTGTACTGGCTTTTTACACTGTATGCGGTTTGAAAATGAATGTAAGAAACCTAACCGTGGGCATTTACCTTTCTGTGCCAGTTTGGCTTTTATTGCCTGAGACTTCCGCCGACTTGGGGAGGAGAGGGGATTGCTGTTGTGGAGCCAGATGGCATCTGAGGGAGGTGTGCCGTGTGGACTTGGCAGCTGGTGGTCGGGCAAGGGGCTCAGCACCTCAGAAGCACTCATGTCCAAGGGTGGACGTCCATCTGAGGGGATCATACCAACAAGGGAAGGTCTGAGCCCAAGAAGATGGGCTTGACACAGACTGCATCATCAGTACCTTGTGAGAGGATCAGTGTAAATCCTAATAGGTACAAAGACTTGTGTGTTTTTTGCTTTGTCACTGATTCATTGGAACTATTTTGGCTTCTGCTTCCATTTTTAGCATTTTCGTTTCTGGTTTTCACCTTTTGAAGTCTCCTTACCTTTTAAACTCATGTGGTTTTCTTTTCTCATTTTCCTCCCTGTCTCTTATCTCCATCCCCCACACCCTCCTTTCTTAAACCATTTGTTTTTTGAGCTGGGGTCTTGCTATCTTGCCCAGGCCAGCCTTGGACTCCTGAGCTCAGGTGATCCTCCCACCTCATGCACTTCTGTGCCTGGCTCTGTTCTTACACATGTTTAAAGCCCTTCCCCAGACGTTAGAAGTAGGTGATGTATCTAGGGGAGCAAAGTATTGTTGATAGCTTCTGGCTTGGTGTTAAGGGATCTTTGTAATGAACGAGAGAAAATTACTTGTGAAAACACTAGACGTCATAAACGACACTAAAGTGTACCATAAAAAATGCCTCATCTCCTCAAAAATCATGGATAAACAACCTGGTGAACGTTTAGGGGTTTTTAAAATGTGCTACATCATTGCTTTTTCTATAAAGTGTGCCTCTGATCAGATCCAGTGTATGTTCGCACACTTTCCGAAGGGAATGTACCGCTGCCCTGGCCTCCCTTCTCCCACAGCCTTTAACAGAGTCCATCTGCAGACATCTTGAAGGCCTGTGGAATATTAGGCTGAGTTTTTACATACTTCTCTTCCATGTTAATCACAGCATCTCTGCCCATCTGCTCGGCTGCATTGGCCTTGTCTGTCTGATCCTCGTCCTTGTGTGGGTGGGAGGAGGACTAGAGTTAAGTTTGAAATCTCTTCCAGAAGACAAACAACTTCACTGGGTGAAGACTTTAACATTTCACATTTTATTCATAAAGGGGTAAATTTAATATTGCTACAAAGAAACACTGCCTCGGTATTCTCATCTTCGGTTTAAACACCTGAAGCCCTCGCAGGCCCTGGTAGAGTGCTCCTGTTGTCCTCCTTGGCTTTCGTGTGCACACATTCTCTGTACCAGCCACTCACTCAGGAGAGAAGTGAGCTTATCTGATTGGGATCTCATGATTGTGGAACAATAAATGTCACTTGATGCTGTGTGCTATTTGAATTCCTTATCAGGTTTTAGAAATGGGGCAAAACTCACTGAGCAGCATTGAACTTTAGTCTCTGTCCTAATGAAACTGATTAAATTTTGGCACCAGCAAATTTGCTACTTTGGTTTAATAAGATTTCAGTATAATAAATGTTTTCCAGTTGTTTTGTAAACGTGTCACTCATTTAAAAAAATCTTAGTTCTGTTCCTGTCACAAAGTCACAGGGTCACAGAACTAAGAGCTTCCCTGTGTATGTCCTGAGCATATCTTTATTTTTTGGTTTTTCAAGGTAGGGTCTAGAGTTCACTATGTACTCTCAGACAGTCTGAGGATGTCTTAATCCACATGTTGAAGAGGCTTGGCTCCTATGGTTTCCCCTACTCTCCTTTTTATTTTTTTTCCTTTTCAGTTTATTTGCTCAAAGCTGATACAACTAAAGATAAGTTATTACAGGAACTGTTCTCTATTTAAGAAGCAAACAAACCTCCGTTATGAGTGGTTCTCAATCTAAATGAAACCATGAGCTGTTGAGCCTGTCTCATGGCTGTGATGGGTTGTATTCTAGCCCAAAAACAAAACAAAGAACCTTGTAGATGGCTCTGGTCTTTTAATTTTTTGGACAGACCATTCCTCGTCACTGAAGCAGGTTGGCAAGTTGAATTCGTTCCCTTGCCCTGTAGATGGGATTGTGCAGCTGAAGCATAGCAGAGGCAGGACCACCACCAGCTCCCACTGCCCCCAGCAGTCCTGGTCTAGAGCTACCTTCTAGACTGCACACAGCACATCTTCAGTTTAGGGAAGGGTCAGCCATCACCCTCGCTCACAGTGGGGGTGGCTGTGTTCGTGTCCCATTTCCTGTGGCATTAGGAAGAGAGGTAAGAGCCCAGCAATAAAACCCTCTTAATTCTATTGAGCATTGTCATGGTTTATTCATTTTTCTATTACGAGTCTAAAATGTGCCAACATTTTGCTGATCTGAGGTGTCAAGTTTTAAATAGTTCTGGTATAACTAATTTCTAAACTTTGAAGGTAAATTTGAAAACAAAGTCACATCCATTCTACATGCACCCGTTTAATTTGATTGTATTATAGTTTAAGCCTTAATGCTATATTTAAGGTTCCCCCAAATTTTGTGAGAAGTGTGGACATAATTGGCTTTTTTCCTTTAACAAAAATGCACCCTACACTGTAGCATCTGCCAGAGGTTCTAATTCCCAATCAATTTTGTGACGCAAACTTGAGTTGCTAGTGTTTGAGTTTTGGTCCCCGGAGGTGGATGTGAGGCGTCGATACAGTTGAGGTGAAGGTCCTGCTCCACCCAGTTTAGAGTTCTTGTTGCTTTGGTGTTTAGGAAAGTCTGCTAGCATGCCTCTCACATACAGCTCTACGTGTAAGACAGACATGAGCTTGCAGTTCAGTCGCTTTGATGGAGCTGCTGTTTAGTTCTCATAGTGGAAAAGTCCTGCTGATCTAAATGGAACATGTCAATTCAAGGAGCCACTGGCTTACGGACCGGGTAGGAAACCAAGTTTAGTTCTGCTCAGTCTGTGCTAACACTGACAGGCTGAGGAATGCTGACAAGGCCAGCCAAGGGCGGGAAGGTGCCCACCTCTGAAAGGCCCAGTTCCTGGACCACACTGACGCTAGTGACACGGGCTTTGATTTGATTGCGTCCCACCCAGCAAAGTCCAGGCCTTATCACCAGTAACTGCCATCTGTTCCCGTCTTTTACCTGCGCATGCTTTCCCAGTGGAGAGTCAACAGATCTGGGTGACTCTGGGCTGGGCAGTCCGGAAGACGGTTCTTCTGGAGGAAGCAGCTTCATCTCTCCCCCTGGGCCCGGCAGCTGCAGTCAGAGGATGACACAGCACCTGCATAGCCGCTGGCCGCTTCCGGCCACTGCTGGGGGTGGGGTGACCGGAGCAAAGTAGGCGTGGACTTTGACACGAGGAAGCTGAGCCTGGGAGTGGAAGCAAATGGTGGTAGGCTTTGCCCCAGTATTTCTGCCATTATAGTCGCAATCCTAGAAAACCCAGTCCGTTTACAATCTACTCACCTTACTATTAGGCAGACAGTTGAAATGGTTCCTGTTGTACGTTCCTGTTACATCCTCCCTCCCCCCAGTTCAGTACCTTCTAAAGAATGGGATGTTGAGGCCACTTCTGCCCAGCAGTACTAACCACCCACGTGCATGGAACGGAAGGGCCTACGTGCAAACTCCCCAGCCTAGAATGAGAGAATTCTGTGCAGAACTACTCTAGCTTGTGCCCTGGAGATTAGCCAAAACTCTGTGTACCTGCTATTGACAGGGACTTAAGTTGCTTTTAGATACAAGATTCTGAAGGTCAGTGGAGCAACAGTAAGTGGGGCCTAGCATGGTCCTGGCTGCTGAGGCAGCAGGCTGGGGACCTACCCGCATCCGTTTGATGCCGGCACGTGTGACCTGCTGGCAGTCGTAGAGCTCGAGGCGCTCCAGGCCCCGGCAGTGCTCCAGGTGCTCCAGGGCCACGTCAGTGACCAGGAGGCAGTTGTCCAGCTCCAGCACCCGCAGCCGCTCGTGCCCGCAGGTGCTGTTGCTCAGGTGGAGGATCCCCTCGTCTGTGATGAGTTCACAGTGGGACAGGCTCTGCGGTGATACAACAGATAGGCTTCAGGACCCCCCCCCCAAGCACCCCAAGTAACTGCATGCTGTGGTTTGATAGACGCCCCGAAGCCCTGGGGACCAGCTATGAAAGCCAAAGGCTGCCAACACCACTCTCAGCGCCTCCCCCTTGTCTTTCTGCCTTGGAATAATGGGGGAAAGGGTTCATCAGATTGCCAGCACATCAATCTTGAACTTCAGCACCCAATCTGTTGCAGCACTGGCAGTGACAGACAGATGAAGCTTCCTGACTAGATAAGAAAATCCCTGTTTGGGAGCTTGACCCCCATTCAGTGGAGGGAGTCAATGGTTCAAATGTCCTTGTTTAAGATGTGCAGCCATGACCTATAGGTGTGTGCTAGGCAACTTTTATTCATGGCCAAACAGACCCTGAACTTGAATCTTACAAGCATCACCTTGTGGTGAGTGGTACAGGCTGCAGTGAATTTAGAGATGTGCAGGTTTCCTCACCAATAGTTTCAGGTTGGAGTTTCCCCCAATGTTTATCAAATGGAGTATTATTCGCATCAACATGAAAGAGGCAAAATAACCTAGGTGGCGCACACCTTTAATCCCAGAGGTAGGGGAGGGAGGCAGAGGTAGAAGGCCACCCTGAGACTACATAGTAAATTCCAGGTCAGCCTGGGCTATAGCGAGACCCTACCTGGAAAAATAAAATAACCTGTCAAGCATACACAAAGTGCTCAGAGAAGAACTGAGGTGGATGCGCCCCAGGGAAGAGACCGTGAGGTACTTGGAGCTGATACGGTAGAGGGGGATGTCAAGGTTGAGTGGGGCGCTAAAGGATGCCTCTGGAGGCGGTGGGAACAGGCAGGAAGGAGATCCCTGGGACTGTGGTGCTCCACCTGCTTATCAAAAAGATCATCAGTATAGAATTCTGGGGTCTTATCAAGGCAGGGTCTCACTCTAGCCCAGGCTGGCCTTGAACTCATTTTGATCCTCTTACCCCAGCTGGTGGAGACAAGACCCTTTCCCCTCTTAAAACTGCCACCGCTCACCAAAGAGCCTTTCCTCTCCTTCCCTTGAGGCCCTGGCAACCACTGTACTGCTTTCTGTTCTATGAATGTGACGAGATCGCTGGATGCCTGTACATGTGAGAACATGTACAGGAAAGACACTTCTTGTCTTCTCTGAACGAGGAGTATCTTTAACTCTCACCCATCTTGAAGTATGTGTCTAATCCTTCATCCATCTGACCCAGGACTGCCGAGTCATACAATGCCGTCTACACTCAGAAGCAGGATTATGCTCTTTGGATCTTTTGGAGTGTCTATATTGTTTTCTGTAGCAGTTGTGCCATTTTACATTTGTACCAAGACAAAGGTTCCAGTTTCTTTCTCTCAACAGTTCTCTCTCAGCTCCCCCTTTTTTTTCTCTCAAGTTAGGGTGACAACTCTAGCACTGGTTGACCTGGAACTCACAGCGATCCTCTCTCTGCCTCCCGGCATGCACCAACCACACCCGCCCGGCCTTTCCTTCCGGGAGATCCCTGAGCAGCTCGTTTCCACATAACAGATGCTTCTGTTACAGTGCCAATCAGAACTGCTTCGCTCTTCCACGTGTGGGCTCTCTTTCCACACGTTTATCCTTGCCTTTGCTTTCAGAAGTTTGATGGTGTATCTTGGTTGCAGTTTTTATAGGTTTCCTTTTTTTTTTTTTTTTTTTTTGGTTTTTTGAGGTAGGGTCTCACTCTAGCCCAGGCTCTTTCCTTTTTTAAAGTTATTTCTTTATATATCTGCAAGCAGTGAGAGGTAGAAGAGGGACAGAGAGAATGAGTGCACCAGGGCCTCCAGCACCTCAAATGAACTCTAAACGCATGACCTTGTACATCTGGTTTTACGTGGGTACTGGGGAATCAAACTCCGATAGCCAGGTTTTGCAGGCAAGAGACTTAACCACTGAACTATCTCTCCAGCCTTCCTTTTTCTTCTTTAAAAGCAGGGTCTCACTCTGTCCCAAGATGGCCTAGAACTCACCCTATAGCCCAGGCTGGCCTTGATCTCATAGCGATCCTCCTATCTCAGCCTCCCAAGTGCAGAGATTAAGTGTATGCTTCTACACCTGGCTTTGGGTTCTCTTGCTTGAGATGTGATTGGTTCTGGAACGTGAAGGAATGTGGCCAATTTGGAGGAGTTTTCAACCATTTCAGGTCTACCTTCCCTTGCCACTCCTGAGTTTGGGAACCTCTCTTATGGAGTCCACTTGTCTAGTTTTCTTCTAGCTCAGGTGCACAGAGTGGCTGATTTCTAGTGTTGTATCTTCAAGTTCATGGGTTCTTTCCTTTGTCCTCTCCATTTTGCTTTAAGGCCATCTATTATGTCTGCTTTTAGGTTTTCAGGTGCTTCTTTACTTCAGTGGCACTAAGCTTTCACTGGTGTCACAGCGCTGGCTTGGACACCATCATGTTACCTATAATCTTCATCATCTTGGTGTTGGCTCTATTGATTGTTTTCTCATTCAAGTTCAGATATTTCTATTCTGTAAGATGTCACTGTGACCCTGTGCTGGTGGTGACAGGCAGCACTCACTTGTTGCCATGAAGCAGGGCCAAGTCCCCTGTCCTCCACATTGGCTGCTGCCCTGTGAGGCAGCAGTGGGACATGAGATACCAGGCTGTCACTTGGTGAGGTTCTAAGTCTAGTCCAGTGACACTGAGTCAGGACCAGCAGCCTGTTAACCACAGGGCCAAAACGATCAAGCTCCCCTTTCAGCCTGCACTTGTAGGGTGGGGAGGGTACTCTCCCTTCCTTCACTTTGTGCAGGAACAGAATCTAGTGTCTGAGTTTCCTTAACAGGCCAGCGCCTTCTTGGTCATGGGTCACGAAGAGCCTTGCCCGAGGTCTCTGGCTGGCTCCCCGTCTTGATAGTTGAAAAGGAGAGCATCTGTGCTTAAGCACTCACTTAAAAGTTTTGGGAGGGAAGAAAGGATAAGGGACATTTGTAAGCTAAGAAAGGTCACTGCCCTGGGCTGCTGGGTCCATTTGCCTGAAGCTTCCTCTTCATTTCCAACAGTCACTGTCCAAGAGGCTGTGTCCGCCCCAAGGGAACTAGCCTCTGGCCTGATGCTGCAGCAGCCATGGCCCCTCCACACTCCACCGCACGTGGATGGCTTGTTTCTATCTCGGTTCCTGACCAGGATGTATCGGCTGTGCAGGGGCTGAGCACAAGTCCTGCCTCTGTCCTCACAGGTTGACAAACCCCACTTCCTGACATTCCTTCCTTTCCTGCTCCATCCCAAACAAAAGCCTTGGATTTATGGATAACTTTTACCAAGTAAAGTGCAACCCTGAAGACTAGCACACAGACGCAGTTTAAGGAGTCAAAGGGTGAAACAATGTTAACAAGAACAGCATATCCAAAAGAAGAAAGGAAGAACAGAGAACAGAAAATCAGAAACAGCAAAACCAGCCGGGCATGGTGGCACACGCCTTTAATCCCAGCACTCGGGAGGCAGAGGTAGGAGGATCTCCGTGAGTTCAAGGCCACCCTGAGACTACATAGTGAATTCCAGGTCAGCCTGGACTAGAGCGAGACCCTACCTTGAAAAACAAAACAAACAAAAAAAGAAACAGCGAAATCAACTCCGTGTTTCAAAATGACTAGATCAAAAGGTAGGGAGTGGAGCTGAGGAGACAGGCTCAGGTAGAGCTTGCCCATCTGTACAAGTCCGAGGTTCAGTCTCCGGCATGGGGGTGAGGTAGGGATTAGCCAGGTGTGGTGTACTCTGCAATCCCAGCCCTTGGGAGGGAGGCTGAGGAAGGAGAGACAAGTTCCAGGCCGGCCTGGGCTACACAGCAAAGCCCTGACTCAAGCCAAGGGCCGATGGTGCAACCTGGCAGCAGAGTCGTGTGGCATGAGCGAGGCCCTAACCCTTGAAAAAGATCAGACTAGGGAAATCAAGACCTAATTACATGATCCCTAACATCCTGAGATGGTATGTGAATAAGCCAAGGGCCTTAAAATTTGGGGGTAACGTGGACTGTGCCACTTCTATGTTCTGCTAGAGAACAGTGGCTCTATAGACCACGAGACTCTGCAAGCCCTGTGGAGATGGTTCAGGAGGACGTGTCTTGTAACTGCAGAGCCCACAGGGATGCCTCCCTCAGCCTCTCCTGCTCACTCCACAGCCAGGGCTCTTCCTGACCCGGCAAGAACACTGGTCCTCTCAGCCAATGCCCAGAGCCTCCTCCCCACTCGTGCTGCTTCCAGGCCTGGCTTGGCAGTGCAGTGAGTAGGGACAGGTGAACAACTGACCCACGGAGACATCAAGTGACAGATGGGTCCATTTAAGTGGTGCTGCACTGGGTGATAAAGGAGATGGCTAGGGAAGAGGAAGACACAGCATTAAATACACCCCTTTCAAGCAAGCACATCGACCACTGAGCTATCTTCTGGCCCTTTATGCCATTTCCAAAGTTGTTCAGTGTTTCCATTTTAAACTGTTACCAAGGGTTCCCCTGGCCTTGAACCAGCTCTCACGGTCTCCCAGGAATGCTCCGTGTGTTCAGACAGGGGACTGCCATTCCCAAGTGTCTTTCACTTACTGTTGAATAGCATTCTGGTTTTGTTTTCGCGTGATCACAGGCCCTTCCTCTGGTGGGGATCACAAAGTGCTTCTCAAATGGTGGTGGTGTGTGCTCACACTCTCCAGCTCAGGGCTTAGTAAGGAGGCCTGGGAAACTAAAGCCATATGAACTGGGCTGCAAGTCCAGCTTGATGCTGGTGCCAACTCTCTTGTTTATTCCTTTATGAAAATAAATCCCTGAGCTGGGTGTGGTGGCGCACACCTTTAGTCCGGCACTTGGGAGGCAGAGGTAGGAGGGTCACTGAGTTTACCACCACCCTGAGATGATAAGGTGAGTGCCAGGTCAGCCTGCACTAGAGTGAGACCCTACCTCAAAAAACCAAGTAAATGAAACCCATATTTGACAGGACAGTTTCCTCCACTAGTTAAGTATGGCCTCCTCTGATCCCCAGTGGCTAGGGGAGGAGCTCCTCTGTGGACAAAGCCCCTCCAGCAGACCCTGTGCCGGGATCTGTCACGGCTGGGCTGCCCCAGCCGGAGGGAAGACAGTCACTTGGGACTTGGTACACTTGGGTCAGGGGCCACTCTGGTACATCTTTAGTCAGGCTGAGCTGGCTGTACCTGTGAGCTTGTGACCTACTTGAATTTGCTTTGTTAGGATCAGCAGAGGTGCAGGAGAGTCCATCATCACCGCGTCCCTGTCCACACGCTCCTCACGTATCCCTTAACCAAGGGTCCTGGGAAGTTCCGAGCAGGATCAGGCTATTGTTCCTGTTCTCCAGTGCTGAGAGGAGCCACGACTGGGCCTCCAGGAGGCCTTGAAGCCAAGAGAGTCTCAACTGCAGCTCATGCCTAATCCCTTCGGGGTATTTAGTAGTCATTGATTTACACCTCTTACCTTGTTTCTGAGGTTTGATTTAGATTTTTTCAACAGCCTCGCTGTGCCGCCCAGGCTGGGCTCAAACTTGCAGTCTTCCTGCCTGTCTCCTGAAGGCTGGATGGCAGCAGGTGCTGCTCACACTGAGCTGACTTTCCCTCTACGTCCTATTTCTGGAAGTAGTATTACAAAATAGAGGGCTTCAGAAACACCATGGGGACAATCCTGTCTGCTGGAAACCATCTCAACAGGTCGGTCTGACCTGGCACGGTGTCTATGACATTCCGGGTCTTTCAGAATATACTCTGCCCCTTCTCCCTACAGCTGAGCCATGAGCCAAGGCAAACGGAACACAAGGACAGCCTGGACCTTTGGTTTTGGATCATGACACTTCTGCATGTCTTACCCTGCCTGGCAAGATGAACATGACATTAGTGGAGCCACAGGTTCGCATTCGACAGAAGCAGTGACACTTGGATACCCTGCTTCCTGTTAGCCCAGCAAGCAGATCTCTGAGCCCAGGGGTGATGGTAGCTTTATAGAAAGGTGTCCCATGTGACTCTGCTTGGGTATGTGAATGGCAGGAGGTTCCTCATTTTTAAGGTCACTAATGTCACACAGAACTGACTCACCAGGGCCTGCAGCTTGGGACAGTGGACGGAGAGCTGGATGAGAGTACTGTCGGTGATCTGCAGAGAGACGCCATGTTAGTGTGGCTTCCACAGCAGGCCTGGGGCCTGACCCTGCTTCTCCTGGGACACTCCTATCTCTAGACATGCAAGTTCATTTCTCCTTCAGACTGTGTAAACAAAAAGAGACACTTTTTATGTCTGGGAAGAGATGGAGCTCTCTTGCATGTCTATATGCTTATACATCCCACTTATGAGCGCCAAGGGGTCCCAGACCCCAGTACCAAGTTGGGAGAGAGGGGTGGGGCAACCATGGCCTGTGCCAGGCTCTGTGCAGCCTGGGGGCCCGCCAGGAGTCCACTCACCAGCATGCACTCTTCAAGATCCATCTTCTCCAGGTCATGGCAATTCTGAAAGAGCCCATGAGACACCCAATTGTGTAGGCTAGAGTGGCCCTGGGGCTCACCCACCCTACAGTGGGCCCTTTTCCTACAGCCATCCCAGACCAACCCTTCTGGGAAGATGTCCTTCTGGACAGTCGCTGGACACAGGAAGAGGCTGCCCCAGGCTTCATCCCCTCTCCAACCTGGAAAGAGAATTGCCCACCCTTTCCCACACCATAGAATAGGCTCTGGGAGAGGGTGCTCAGCCCCACAGGGGCAGGGGGACACAGGCTCCTGGCAGCAGGCTCCATAGTGACCGGTGGTCAGTAACAGGAGGGTGAAGCAGGGCTCACTCAGGCAGGGAAAGCTATGCAGAGGCCAAGCTGTCACCTCCTGTGGGGCAGCTCCCCTTGGCCAAGTAAGTGACAATGAGACCTAGACCCTTTCCAGAATCTTCTATGGAGCTCCCTAAAATTCTGGCTAGGGAAGGAAGGAAAGGAGGGAGGAAAGAAGGAAGGAAAGAAGAAAAGGAAGGAAGGAAGGAGCAGCTCCCCCAAACCAAGTAAGTGACAATGAGACCTAGGCCCTTTCCAGAATCTTCTAAGGAGATCCCTAAGAATGCTGGCTAGCAAAAATAAACAAACAGGCAAGCAAACAAGCACTAAACAAGGCTTCTAATTCTACTTTGTGCTTGGCTTTTCTGCACTCCCCAGAGTCACACACCCCTATCTTGAATGAAGGAGATGAAGCCCAGTGTGTTTTTGTTTTGAAAATCCATGCCTTACCCGAGCTAAAAGTGTAAAGCCCGCATCTGTCAGATGGGAGCATCGGGCAGCCTCCAAGATCCTGGGTGGGAGCATGAGGGAGAAAAAAAAGAGCACCTCAGAGTTACCCACAGAACAGCACTAATACACTCCCCTCCTGGTGGCCTCCTGGGGTGGTAGATAGGGAGGCTTGGGAGGACCGTGACTCAAGGCCTAAAGTCTCATCAGAAATCTCATCTAGCAAACCCAAGAGTCTTCCCACTTATAAACAGTGTTCTAGGGTTCAGTGACTTTCTAAACACAAAGTGGACTTTTACTAGACAAAACCGTCATGGAGTACTTGGTATTTCTTTTTTTTTACCTGCTTACTGTGGTGCTGGGTGGAACTTGGCCTCGCGCATGCGGGGCGAGCTCTCTATTGAGCTACCCGCAGCCCTGGTACCCTCTAGTGCCCTCCAGGAAAGCTGAACACTTTGTAGGTGATGAAGACCATGAGCTCACTCTCATGAAGAATCTCTGGTATGTTTTACTGGTATGTAAACTTTTTTAAAAAGTTTTTCCTACCTCGTGTATAGGAGTTAAAACTTCTGGTTTTCAGGGCTGGAGAGATGGCTCAGCGGTTAAGGCACTTGCCTCCAGTGCCTAAGGCCCAGGGTTCAATTCCCCAGTACCCACATAAGCCCGACCCATAAGGTGGTGGCCCTGGTGTGCTCTCTCTCTCTCTCTCTCTCTCTCTCTCTCTCTCTCTGCTTGAAAATGAATAAATAAAATTTAAAAAAAACTTCTGGTTTTCAAATCAAATTATAATTTCAAATTCTCACTTTGCTCCGTATTTATCATTGGACCCAGGACAAATGGATTTTTCTCTGACTCTTAGTTTTTCCTCTTCAAAACACATGAAAATAACTGTCTATGCATACAGATGTGTTGAGGTTGAAGTGAGTTCATGCTTACAGAAGCAGCTAACAGAGCCTCACTATTCTCAAAGAGTGAACCTTCTTGTCAGAATGTCAATTACTGATTAAAGCAAGAGTTCTTTCTTGTGAACATTTCCCTCGTTCTGTCCATTTAGTAACAGACTTAGCGGAGACCTTGGGGACACTTGGATGCAAAGTAATAACAGCATGAGACAAATCAGGCAAATGCCTGTAACTCATCAAGCAGCAGCACACTTGGGTTCTTGGGGCTAGATTCTCCATCCTCTCCTGTAGGGATACATGCTGTCCCCCCCAATACACCCAACAGCTCCTGCCTCCACCCCAGCCTTCCTCTCAGCCACTTTGGGTCTCAGAGCTGAAGGCAGAGCCTACTCACTGCAGTCTCGGGCAGTTCAGACCCAGGGCTGTGAGAGAGGCATCCGTGAGGTTGCTGCAGCCTGAGAGGCATAGCGCCTGCAGCCGGGGGCAGCCCCTGCAGATCTGCACCACGCCGTCATCCGTGATGCGCTGGAGGAGAGCACAGAAGGGAGGGGCATCAGCACAGACCCACTGCGGCTCCCTGAGGTCGCTCCCAGCACCTTAAAATGGAGGCAAGCTGGGCGTGGTGGCACTCGGGAGACTGAGGCAGGAAGACTGTGAGCTCTAGGCCAGCTTGTATTACATAGTGAAACCCTGCTTCAAAAACCCAAAATATGGGCTGAAGAGATGGCTTAGCGGTTAAGGCATTTGCCTGCAATGCAGAAGAACCAGAGTTCGATTCCCCAGTGCCCATATAAAGCCAGATGCACAAGAGGGCACATGTGTCTGGAGTTCATTTGCAGTGGCTGGAGGCCCTGGCGCGCCCATTCTCTCTCTTTCTCTCTCTCTCTCTCTCTCTGCCTTTCTCTCTCTCTCTCTCTCAAATAAATAAAATATTTTTTTAAAGGGAACTGTGGAGAGCTTGCTTGATTTCTTTTTTTTTCAATATTTTATTCATTTTCAAGCAGAGAGAGAGAGAGAGAGAGAGAGAGAGAGAGAGAGAGCAAGCACCAGGGCCACCACCTTGTGGGTCTGGCTTATGTGGGTCCTGGGGAATTGAACCCAGGGCCTTAGGCACTGGAGGCAAGTGCCTTAACCGCTGAGCCATCTCTACAGCCCTAAAATATTTTTTAAAAACCCCAAAATATAACAATTAGTAAATTGGCTGGAGATAGAGCTTAGCTGGTGGTGCCTGACTGGCATGCATGAAGGAAGACTGGACTTAAACCCCGCCACTACAAAAATACCACAAAAATAAAATAAGTGAACGGAAGTACAGTCTTAAGGTAAAACATCAGTGATGGAGAATGAAAGCCTGAAATTCCACTCCCTAAGAATTATCAAAAGGTAATTTTGCTGGGTGTGGTGGCACACGCCTTTAATCCCAGCACTCGAGAGGCAGAGGTAGGAGGATCGCTGTGAGTTCGAGGCCAGCCTGAGACTACAGAGTGAATTCCAGGTCAGCCTGTGTACTAGAGAGAGACCCTACCATGCAAAAAAAAAAAAAAAAAAAAAAAAGGATTTTATTTCTAGGGAAAAAAAAAACATCATGAACTCATAAGACATCAGAGTAAATAAAGACCACATGAGACTTCCTAACTGACACACGAATATTTCCTTGACTGCCTACAGATTGATCTTTGTTTAGCCACGTTACAATCATATATATGTATAGTTATATTTCATCAATGGTTTAGATAACAAAACAGTTCATCAGTTACTTAATAACATATCTTTGCGTACATATACTAACTCCTGGAGACACAAGCTCATGCCACTGCCAGTGCTGGCCTACATGCACTTCTATGTCCTAGGTTAGGTCAAGATGTGTCCAGAAGATTTCCTCTCATCAGCAAAGACTCTAAATACTTGGGGTTCATTCACTAAAATCCAAATGCAAGGTCTTTCTCTTACCTTTCTCAACCCCATGCCCCTTGGGGAATGCAGCAAGCTGTCCCACGCATGGGCCCAGGCTAGCCTTAAATTCGCAGCAATCCTCCTACCTCTGCCTCCCCAGTGCGGGGACTAAAGACATGTGCCCCCACACCTGGCCCTTTTAATACCTTTTTTATTTTTATTTATTTATTTTTTATTTTTTGGTTTTTCGAGGTAGGCTCTCTCTCTAGCCCAGGCTGACCTGGAATTCACTATGTAGTCGCAGGGTGGCCTTATCAAAGCATTTTCATATCATATTTTCATTTTAACCACTATGAAATTAGAGTTGCTAGCACCTTCAATTAAGTTTTTGTTTTTTTTTTACAAAGCCATTAGACATTATCAAGAACTGGTCAGACCTAACAATTTGTCAGTGACTGATCTATAGGATTCATGGTAAGATTCCTCTGTACCCCACTTGAAAATCACCATGACCCAGCCAGGCACACGTCTGCAATCACAGGCTCTGGAATTCCAGATTGCAAATTCCAGCCAGGCTCTATCTCAAATTTTAAAAACTCAATTTATATTAAAAATTTAGAGATGTCCAGTGGCTCTTTGTTGAGTGGGATGTGTCATGGTTTGATCCCGGTGTCATGTGTTCTGAATGATGGATCCCCTGCTGATGGCAGTTTGGATATCAGAACCTCGCTGGAGCTGTGTTGTTGGGGGCTTATGGGGTTATAAACCAGCTTCCCCTTGCCAGTGTTTGGCACACCTTCCTGCCGCTGTTTGCAGTGCTGTGTCGGAGGTGATGTCCACCCCTCTGCTCATGCCATCATGTTCCCTGCCAGGATGGAGTCTCCCCTCGAGTCCGTAAGCCAAATAAACCATTCCTCCACAAGCTGCTTTTGCTCAGGTTCTTTGTTGCAGTGAGAGAAAG
>PVHP010034124.1:0-19292 GCA_004024765.1 Zapus hudsonius
CTTATTTATTTATTTACATCAGCATGGACATTGATTTTATTCTTTGGATTATAACCCATGCTAAATTATTTATTTGGTTTCTCAAATTGCTATGATTTATTTTGAGGAATTATTTCCTCACTTTCGGGGACTAGAATGGGCCCCAAATTCATCATGCATATTTACTGTCTTTTCCCTATAACCTTATAGTTGGCTATCAACTCAAAAGAGTCCTGTTTTGTTTGTTTGTTTGCTCTAGACATTGGGTCTACTTGTGGCTTCATTGCTTCAGTGGACAGAATGAGGAAATGGATGTGTACCAACCCACATTTAAATACTTCTCTATAAATTCAATGACTTATTTGTGAAATTCATACTCATATTCAGTCCCCATGTCTATGCTGGTATTACATGGGTTATTATTTATCTCAGCCTCCCATTCCACTAGTAATAAACTTTCCTTATACCATCTGCCATTGACTTATTCATTTGCTTAGCCTTGTTATACATATGGGCCTCCTTTGTTGATTCATTAACATACACCCATGAGAAATAACCTCATCTACCAGGGAAGAATGCTTACATTCCTTTTCTGAGTGGAATTTGACCAGACTTGGATCAGACCCGTGACCTCTCAAGGTGATCCTTCTTATTATAGAATTATATTCGGCTTTCTTGTTTCTGTAAATATTCTCCTCACAGCTTGAGCTGAGTGGTGGACATATCCAAACAGATTTGCATGAAGTCTAGACCCTGCATTTGTTTTATTGATAGTTTCTGCTAAAGAGCTCTTTGCCTATGTGCGCTTGATGATATTGATTTTAGAAGCTACTTTTAATTTCTGTGACGGATATTGACTAAAGTCTCACTAGCCACGAGTTCTTTATTAGGCCCTTAGGAATTCCAGATTTGATTTGTTCAAGAGGTGCTGTTGGGAGACACTAATGACAGGTAACATGGCATTTAAGAGATATCTACGATTGTAACCTGGGGAAAAATGATACCTGAACTGAGAAATCCACAAAAACCATACCTGTAACTTATCAGCTAATAGTGTCCTGGGTAAATTAATCTGAAATAAAATGACAGGGTATATCCAAATTTCCAGATTGTACAGTCATTTAATAAACCATATGCCCTATATACAAAGTGCAAAGTCTCTCCAGAAAATGACAGGCTTCTGTTTCCTGTTCTCAATCCATATCTTTAATGTGTCCCAAAGTATATTTAAAAAAACTTATTTATTTTCAAGCAGAGATAGATAGATAGAAAGAGAGAGAGAGAGAGAGAGAGAGAGAGAGAGAGAGAGAGAGAGAGAATGCATGCCAGGCCCTCTAGCCAGTGCAAACCCATACATCTTTGTGTGTCTGGCTTGCATGGGTAATGGAGACTCAAACTCAGGTCATTAGGCTTTGCAAGCAAGTACCGTAACTGCTGAGCTATCACTCCAGTCCCCAAAGTATATTTTTATGTCTAGTATTTTTGTCAGTTTATAAGAATTATATTATATAATCGAAAGTTAGTCAAAACTGGTTATAATGCTAAAGTCATATAAAACTGATGGTTTTGTTTTCATAATAAGCATGACTCTATGTTGGTTTCCAGACATGTTCTGCTAGATACTAAATAAATAAGTCAGAAATAAGTAGAGTTTTCACCAATAGCTCTTGCATTTCTCTGAAACTCTTCTATGTAATTAGCTCAGTCTAAGCCACTGCAGCACAAATACAGATACTCAAAGAGAAGAAATGATTCATTTATGGGAAATCAAAGAGAACAGTAATTGCATTAAGCCATAGACTCCTTTACATATGCAAAAGAAATCATCCTTTCTATTATCCACAAATAAGTAGAGTTGGTGCTAAACACAGAAAGCAGCCTCCTTGGAACATGGAAGATACCAAGAGCTTTAGGCTTGAAAATGACTCTGTCCCAGCAGGTAGCTGAGAAGGAAGCTGGTTCCTGATGAATTTTAACAACAGTCAAACTTCCCACACTCAGCTAAAGCTGCCAGCTCGCTGTAATATACTCCATCTCTACAATTACCTGCCAAGTGCTTAGTGCAGATCTGCAAAGATTAGTTACTCCAGGGGATGTGGTTATAACTCCGTGACCCTGTTCTATGCCCATCTGTAATAAAAGCAAAGGCACAGAGCCCTGTTTTCTCTCTTCAGGGAAACAAAGAACCCTGTAGTTCCAATGAGTGTTACAAGCTGATCCTCAGTACACTTAAACACACCAATAATTGTCTTTCCTTGTTTTTCACGTACACCATAATTTTTGAAATATGAATTGGATAAATGCAATTGAATTGTCAAGGAATGAGAGCTTACCATATATTATCATCAATTTGCAAGGAGCCTACTGTTTATGTGCCATATAACTGGGAGGGGGGGAATCTCTCAACAATTGATCATGGTGATGTACTCAGAAAAAAATACCTGCATTGTTCACTTATGTGAAGACCAGGTGGGATTAAGAAGTAGCAATTCAACTAATAATAACAAAGGCTTGATTAAACAATCATTCCTTTTTTATCCCACATAGGAGTTAATTTACATTTTAATAAACTGAATAGAAAATCATGAATAAGTCATATTTTTTTCTGTAATATGAGCTGAGAGAAGCCTTTAGGGAATGTGTGAAACGTAATGTTAGAGGAAACAAAAATTCACAGATCCTTGACTTGAATAAAAGACGAGAGTGTTCTGAGTCCTATCATAATTTCTCCCAGAAGGCGTCTACAGAAAATTTAGTGACCTAGACCTTCAAGCAAAACTGTGGTCCTTGGAAGTCATAGCAAAAAAAAAAAAAATGACCTGATTAATCTTTTCTCAATAAATCTAATACGTAAACAATTTAAACAGATCCGAATTTCATTTTCTGTGCTTGATTTGTTAACAATATAAAATAATTACAGCCCTTTTTATTTCAATCTGAATGACATTATACCAAATTATGTACTGAATATATAATGCTGTCAGATAAAATGAAACAACAGTGATAAAAATGCTAAGACATTGAAAGGATGCTTTCTCTAGGGAGAAATATGTTTATCAGTATTTCCCAGAATTCTCCCTTATTTTTGAGGAAATAGAATATTTGTATTTGTTTTCTTAATTTTAAGTTAATGCCAGGGAGGTAGATTTGAAACTTCAGTACCATTAGACCTGCATGCTCAGTGGTTGGGCTATATTAACAAAATAAAAAAAAATAGGAGTCAACACAGTTCTTTAT
Source organism: Zapus hudsonius (assembly GCA_004024765.1). Lineage (NCBI taxonomy): Eukaryota > Metazoa > Chordata > Mammalia > Rodentia > Dipodidae > Zapus > Zapus hudsonius. Next base: position 3,217 of record PVHP010034124.1, read on the forward strand.
TGAAACATTATTCTTTCAACCTGCTGTCTGTATTTTTCAACTGTGGACATTCAAACTATAACAATGCTATTTTTAAATGCAGAATAAATGAATATTAAACTTTTTATTACAGATGCCATTTATAATGGGCTTCACCAGTTGCTAGACAAGGTTGCTATGCATACACACACAAATATATATATTATATATATACATATATAATATATATATAGTGTTGGTAGGCAGAGAATGTACAGATAACATCCTACAATGAAAATGAGGGTCTCTGTCCCTAAGTATGACTTGATTTCTGCTTTTGTCTTCTTGCTTGGGAAATGATAGCCAAAAAGTTTGTCTTGGGTAGCATGAGGCCTGAAAAGAGATAACACATGTGAATACCTCTGCCAATGACCAGGACCAACAAAATATAATTAGAGGAGCAACATTTAGAACATTAAATGGAAAAGACTTCTGGGAGTTCATTAACCTGTTTATGTTATATTGAGATTAGGAAACTGATTATGCTCCAGGCATTCGAGACCCTTTGCTCCATGGAGTGATTGTTAATCTCAGTTGTCAATTTGATAAGATTCAGAATTACCTTGGAAACAAATATCAGGGCATGCCTTTGAGGGAGATTCTAGATTAGGTTAATTGAGTTGGGAAAGACCTTCCTTAAATGTTGTTGGCAATATCCCATGAGCCAGGGTCCTGGACTGAATAAAACGGGGAGAAGTAGCTGAGCACCAGCATCCATGACTCTCTGCTTCCTGACTGCAGATGTGACCAGCTGTTTTATGCTACGGCCACCTGCCTTGCCTACCATGATGGACTGTATCCCCTTGAATTGTAACTCCTTTCTTCTGAAGTTATTTTGTCAGGTGCCTGTTGTAGCAATGAGAAAAGTAACTGATACACAGGGCCGGTTGGAAACTGATTGTTTCTAGAGATTGGCAGAGTTGCATTGGGGTCCCAGGTTGGCAGGTACTTAGTCCAGAATTCTCTTTGCTGAATAGCCTTAAATGACAGTGGAGGGAATTGTTAATCTTTCTCTTAGCTACCCTGAGTGCCCTGCTTTCAGAGTGTAGACTACCTATTTCTACCTCCATGAATGCCTGTGTGCTGCTAACTTGGAGCAATTTATAGCCTTTGTTATACTTTCACAACAACAACAACAAGAGTACTATTCAGAACTGAGGTAGCTATTTTCACAATCCTCTGTGAAGCAGACAGGCAGGTATTCGTTTGAAGGTAAACACAGTCAACCTCAATTATTTGACTGCATTTAATATATTAGGTAATGGTTTAATGACACCCTAGTGGTCTGTAATAGTTAATGCTCCACAGAAAACGAATCATGAAATCTCCTTTTCACAAATTACTCTGAGACTAGTGTTATGAAAAGACTCTAAATCCCAGGGGATCAAAGTGTTTTCACCTTCCCACACAGTTACCATGTTTTTAGTTTTCAAGTCTCTTGTCACCAATCATAAAAACATAGGATCTTTGGAGGGCAAGTAAACCTTTAATATATATATATATATATATATATATATATATATATATATATATATATATATATATATATATATATATATATATATTCTATGTATGCATGCACATGCATGTAAATATATTTACACTTATACTATTTATTTATATATTCTATACACATATATGCATTTGTTAGATGATAGATCCTTACAGCATTTTCTGTGACAATTGCTATGCAAATAAAATGCTCCTATGTTCACAAATGATAGCTTGTTAGACTGGAGCCAGGATGTTGGAAACAGTTAGTAGCTGAGGATTCTTGCTAATAGCAGCTGCCCTTTTTATGTGCAGAGCCTGTGGACCTGTAGAGTAGGGAGGTGCCTGTGCTCAGTTCTAACTGAAGTAAGCACATGCATTGTTTATTTTGGAAGAGGGAGTTATTACTTTGCAAATATAACTTGGAAACATGTGTCTAGGCTTCTCTGCAAAGTAAGTAGGCCGTTGATAGATTGAGTGCCAGGGCTTCTAGTGCCAGCACATAGCTGGTTACATCTGGAATGACCCCAGGAAGAAGCACCATTCTAGGCTAGGCAAAGACAGTGGTACACAGCAAGTTGCCCAGTCCAATGGCACCCCTCAGCAGATGCCTGTATCTGAACCTTGTGGCATTGTGGGTAGCAGAGAGCAAGGATGCTTGGATCCACAATATTCCATGCTTTTTCCTTAAGTAAAAAAATAGATTACTATCTATCTAGCAGGATAGGTGTAAGCATCAGATTTCAGTTCCTGAGTATTATGTATTCAAAAAAGTAACAGTTATCACTATATATGTGCCATTTAAACTATTGTAGAATTAATTAATAAAAATATTCTATTGATTATTTTTATTTATATAAACATGTGTTTATATTACCTGTATGTATACATAAATCCTACCCATAATGTCATCAGTATATAGATAGTTACAGATCATATGAATTGGGTGATAAGGGGATACTTTCTTCAGTTTGTGTTGTTAGTTTCTGTGCTCTGGAATAATTATTATTATCATTCACTTACACATGGAGGAGTGACCCAGTTTGGATAAGTAGTTTGATCACCCTAGATAAGGATCAAAATGAAGGAACTGGGCCCCAGGAGATGGCACAGTTGTTGCTCAAGGAAGTGTGAGGACCTGTGTTTGGATCCCAGAACCCACATAAATGCCAGGCATGGCAACTCATGCCTATAATCTCAGTGCTGGACAGATGGATACAAGCAGTATCTACAGCATGCAAGCTAGCAAGACTAGCCAAATTAGTGAGCTCTGGATTTAGTGAAAAGTCCTGCCTCAATATATAGCATGGAGAGCTATACAGGGAGATGCCCAGTGTTGACCTCTTGCCTACACACACACACACACACACACACACACACACACACACACACACACACACGTACTCCCCACACACACATGTTTTCATACACATATGAATACACGCACATCAATCTGTTAGAAATATAAGAATCATTATTGTCTCAGTGCCAATACATGAAGTACCTACTAGACAACCTCTAGATTAAAACATTTTACTGGAGACACCAGGAGACATAAACCACCCTACTTCAAAGACTTTGCAGTGTTTGCAGGGATGATCTTTGCTTTCAATCTTACATAATTCTATATGCGTATTCCATGCCGTTTGATTTTAAAGTGCCCCTGTTGTCTTTCCCTCTCCTCATTTCCTCTTGGGAAATGTCCTTTGAATCTGGAACATATCATTTTAGCAAACTCAACCCTTAACAATGACCCATCAAACAAATCTAAAAGATGGCTTTCAACTGGATCTTTATTTTGCATCTCATTCTTTGGGCAGGTACACATGTATCTTTTTCGCATTTTCAACTTGATCTAAATAGATCATCCTTTAAATAGATCTCTTTAGAAAGTTCTATTTCCATCACATGTGCAACATCAAAGTCAAAATTCTTTACTGTTCTCTCCAAAGACTCTTAAACTCAACTTCTTACACATCTTCAGCCAGCCCTTAGCCTTTGTGAGTTTCTGGAACTAAGTACAAAGGCTGAAAATTATGCCAGTGATGTGATCAAAGTCTCTTGTTTTCCAAACTTACTACCTTTACTTCATCTAAGACAAATGGTACCCAAACTTCCCATGTGTGCGCAAGTCTAAAGTTTCGACTTCCAATGTTAAGCTTAGATATAATGCTAACTGGTTGCCAGTTTGGGAAATTTATTGATTAATGAGAAGGCTAGAAATGATCACAAGGCTTTTGACATTCACAATGAATAGATAAAAGCTAAAATTGATGTAGAATATGAACTTTCCTTCAAATAATATTTTCCCTGTCTTCATTTTTTTTTTGTTTTGTTTTTCGAGATAGGGTCTTGCTCTTGTCCAGGTTGACCTGGAATTCACTATGTAGTCTCAGGGTGGCCTTGAACCTGTCTTCATTTTTTAAGGATTCAAACATATTATGTTTATTTTCTTTAAAATAATTGAAGTGCATCTCCCTCTGTCTTGTTCCCTTTAGCCATCTTTCCTCTGTAAGCACATTAATACTCATTAGCACTAAGGGAAACTCATTCATTTAGAAAGCAGTCTGGACCCCGCTATTATAGCGGGTCTCTGTGTTCGTGAAAACAGGAATCACCTGGACAATGTGTCCTGGAACTACTGAGGATCCAGTGAGGGCTAAGTCTTTGTTAATTAGCAAATATAATCTAACTATTTCTGTACCACTAACCCTGTATAAAGAGAAACTCACACCACCTTCTTCTAACAGTGGGCTTTTGTGGCTCTAGACGTGATAAAACATAGAAAATATGAGAGGCATGAGAAAGCACAAACTGAATTACTGTGAATCATAGATTTTCATAAAAGATGCAAAAAAAATCTTCTCTTGTACCATGAGATAGGGAGGTTTTAATACAAGTTTCTGTGAAATGAGCAGGAACCAGTTATTTCCATGACTGTGAGGATTTCCTTATTACACATGAAAATTATTTTTACCTCAATGGCATTTGTTCCATATCTTATAAAATTATTACTGACAAAAAAGAAAATGAAAATGAAAAATAAAACAGTGATTTTCAGACGGGATATACTACAATTGATCCACAGTGCTTGTATAAGTGGGTGTGGCTTTTATCAATGTTATTTTTCCTCTTTCAGACCCTGGAAGCACTTTGGACATTGAGCATATAGTCCTATGACTTTGTGACTTTGAGTGATATGTTTTTATTGTTACAGGCAATGAAAGCTTGGAAGAAAACTACGTCCAGGACAGTAAGATGGGATTTGTCATTAATGCTATCTATGCTATGGCACATGGGCTACAAAACATGCACCATGCCCTCTGCCCCGGGCATGTGGGTCTGTGTGATGCCATGAAGCCCATCGATGGCAGAAAACTCCTGGACTTCCTCATCAAGTCCTCGTTCATCGGTGTGTCTGGAGAGGAGGTGTGGTTCGATGAGAAGGGGGATGCTCCGGGAAGGTAAAGCTGTCTCTTCTGTGCCAGATCGGAATGAAAATCCCTGTGAGCCTTTCTGAGCTTGAAAGGTGTCAGTTAGAGCTCCATGGTCTGGGGATCTGGGGTATGGAACATGAATTTGCTTTCCAGCCTAGTATCAGAGGGAAACTCCCAAGACCCGTAACACTTTTTGAAATGTTGAAATGCTTTATAGACTCTTGCATCCTGCTAGCCCCCCTCTCTACCTATCACTGGATTTCAACATGCCTGGAACTTCCTTGAAACCCCAAGAAGCTAAAGACATTACATTATACCTGGCCAGAGGGACCCTGTAGACCACTGTCTATACTGGCTTCCATCATTCTGACTGATGAATTATCAAGCCATTCTGGTCATGAAATCATGCACAAATCTTACCTGGTTCATGATATGCAAAGAGGGCTGGGGTGATGACTCTGCGATTAAAGACAATTGCTTGCAAAGTCTTCTCACCTGAATTCAATTTCCCAGCACCCATGTAAAAAGCCAGATGCAAAGTGGCACATGTATCTGTGATCCTAACCTATCTATAGCAATGGGCAGTGGAGCCAGGACATTCAAGAACTATCTGGGCAGCTAATCTGATGCTCATTTGCAGTGGCCAGAGAACCTCCAAGAAGGTAGAGCAATAGACACTGAATTTGTCCTCTGATCTCCACACAGGAGCCATAGCTATGACACAATTGCCCCACACACATACACAGATAAATAGAATAGTCTGCAAAGGAAGCAATTCCTTCATATGCTTTCCTATTTCTCAGGCTAACTTTTGTTTCTGCTAATATATCTCTTGAAAAAGATAGGAAAGAATCTTCTTTGTGGAATTTAGTCTGCAATGGCTTATAAATAATCACACTAGTGGAAAAAGAAAAACTAAAAAATATATATATACACTCATATACCTATATATATATATATATACATATACTCACATATATTCACATATATACATACACACACATATATATTTTATATATATATGTATGTATTTATGTATTTCCCATCAAGTTATTTTACATTCAGTACCATCAGTGAGCTCATGCATAACTGGTACATACAGAATATTGGTGGAGTTGAAAACAATTGTCTTCATTCATACACATTCTCCTATGACAGTGATAAGAATGGCAGATGAACTGTGAACCCTGTAGCAGGAAGGGGAAGTTCTGTTTCTGGTGATGCACAGTGCACCCATCTTGGAACCTACTCTCTTTCAGTGCAAGGTTTTACAGAGTTAGAGCTTTGTAGGAAAATCACATGTTGTGTTAGAACGGAACTTCAAAACATTTCATTCTCACTGCTCTAGGTGAGACCTATCGCTGACCTTCTCTCATAGACCATAAAGCATCAGAGAAGCTAAGCAAGTCACCCGAGGCACACAAAGAGAAGTGTGGGGGACAGTGACCTCTGAGGCTCATCATCTCGTTGCCACATCATGCTGCTTTTCAGCTAATCCTAAAATTAGGCAAAATTGCTGGCAGCTTCCTTAATGCCGTGTAAGAGACTGTGTGACCCTGAATTGCTTCCCAAGTAGCTCATCTTTTCATGTGGGCTACAAGATTTACATTTAGAGAATCTCATGAGGGTGCTAAGTGTAATCTCCCCATTGAAACCCAAAAGTTCTACAGAACTCAGCGGTGTGTCCATGACAGCAATTAAAACCACATGCTTCCAGGATTCCTTTCCAGCTTCCACTTAGGTAGTAGGAGCCAGAGTTTGGTTGGAGTGTGATTGTGATGAATGATCTAGAGTCTGGAAATGGGGAGAGCTAGAAGTACTGAACATCTCAGGAAATGGTACTGGCATTCAGAATTCTGGAATTCAGAAGGGAGAGACCCACCCATCTAAACCCATTGTTGCAGCACTGGCTGGCTGAGTACAGGGCCAGACTTTTGATGTAAACTCTCCTCCATGATTCCAAACAACAACAACAACAACAAACCCCCAAGCACATGCCCTACACAGGTTCAGTGCTTAGCATGAGCCAGATATTTTTCACATTTCCTAAATACACATTTTTCTCCTCCTTTTTCTAAGTTATCCACCGTGTGAACAACCTTTGCTTCTCTTGCTTCCATGTTTGATTATGTATTATGATGATGAGGGTTTCCCTGTGCCTTCTTTCTGGGCTCAATTCCTCCCACTTGACATTGGTCAGTTAAATCTGGTCAGTGCCTGTTTCAACCACCTCCCTTGTTTTCCAACTCCTATCATAACATCACTCGTGTTTTTGGTCTTTCTTGCAATTATTTTAGGTAATCATCACATAACATGAATTGACTGCATTGAGAATATGCCATGGGGGTATAATTTGCAGTATGAAGATAGTTGATATAAGGTATAACCTGCCAGGAAGGAATCCTGAGTCAAAACAAAAAGAGCAGTATTCAGATATATGCCAGCATCAGGGAGGTTTGTTTGTTTGGTTGGTTTTCTTTGGTAAATCATTATTTTTCTCTCAAATAGTCTTTTTTCCCTTTCCTGCAGCATTTGGAACTTTTTTTTAAAAAAAGTGTTTTCATACCAAGATATTGTGAAATTTTCATTTCTAGATGCTAATGAAGTGAGAACTGATTTCCTTTCGAAAGAGCAAATGAGGAGTTGTAAATAAAAGTCTTAGGCAAGTGACATAGGAGAAACATATTCCAAAGCTAGTAGTACAGCAAAGCTGTCATTCAAAGGATGTATAGAGAGCTGGGGCTGGAGCTCAGTGGGGAGAGCACTTTCCTAGTAGGCCTAGTATGGGTTTGGTCCCCAAGTGGTGTGGTGGTGTACACCTAGAGCCCCTGCACTGGGGAGATGGAGGCAGGTGGGTGCAGAAATTAAAAGTCATCCTCAGGCTCTACAAGTGAGTTTGATGTCAACCTAGGATACACAGTCCCATTCTGAAAAAGAAAAGAAAAAAAAGTACCATATTCTAATAAGTCACAGAAATTAATAGAAAAAAAAGGAAATTATTAATAGCAAACAGTCACCCACAGATTCCAAGGCCATAATGAGTTCAAAATGGAAAGATATTCGAGGTGTCGATTAGTGTCCTTGGCCACAGGACAAGGGTGAGCTGTCAGGTCACAATTAATTGCACTTGCATATCACACAGAGATAATCTGTCTCAAATATTCTGGGATGTCTCAGCAACAAGAAGGTTAGAGACTATTAGCTGAAAACTAGAACAGCCACACAATGAGTAATGAGCTCCAGGGGTACCGTTTTCTCTTCTTGCTCTGGATAATTTTGCTCACTGGGCAAGAGGCAACTTCCTTTATTCTCTTCAAGTCCCATTTTCTTACAGCAGACAGCATCTGTAGAAATGCAGAATCTGAGTAGGGAGAAGCCATGAACTACCCTGTGGGTGACAGGATCAATTTGTCCATTAAGGACAGGAAAACAAAGCCAGCGAATGGACACCTCTTGTCTAGATAAAGAAGCAGGCTAGACACAGGTAACAGATTTCAGAAGCCAACTTGGGCCTCTTGAAACTAGCTTCCCACAGTACTGGCCTGAGAAAGAAGACTCTCCATCAGTTCTAGAGAGAAAGAATTCCTTCATGCGTTATGCAGGGGCACGGGCAGAGAAGAAGGCAGAAAAGAGCCAGGGAAGAGGAAGACATGGTCAATTGCCATTCATTTCGTCCAGTCAGGCACAAGAAGAAGAGGCATATCATGAATCATATCCTGTTTCAGGATGGTGAGGCTGTGCACAGGCTCTATGGGGAAGAACCTGCCCCTCGCAGATCTGGGAGGGGAGCCAGACATGGAGTTTATACCACAGGACCTATAGTAGAGAGAGAATTTCAATGACAGAGGCATATGGCTATCTTGAGGACTCTGCCCTATGGTTTTATCACCTCCCAGAGGCCCCCATCTTCTCATGCTATCACACTGGATGTTCCAATGCCATATGTTTCTATGAATCTTGAGAAGTTACAAACATTCAGATCACAGGACTCACGAGTTTGTCCCAATTATAAAGTACCTTTTCATATGCCTTGGCTTCATAAATTCTCACAGAGCCATGAGAAGCTGCAATTTAGTGGTGGTCTGAAGTAGTATTACCTATGAGGACAATGGAATTCTGAATCAAGACCTTCTCTGCAATGTAAGAAGACTTCCTCAACCTGCCCTAGAGAAAAATGAGGTCTGGTCCCCAGAAGTTATTTTGGTTGCAGTAAAGATTTCTTGGGGTGAGGAAGAAAGGCACATGGTGACATGAATATAAGAAGAATTCCAGATGTATATTTTGCCATTGTATAGCAGTTCAGCATTTGAAATTACTGAAAAAAATGACACTGATTATTTAGTTTCAAAAATGTCTTGAACAGCAGAGACCCTTTGAATGTCAATGTTTAGAACATTATATCCTCAGCATCTTTACTAATTAAAGATGCTTTTTTTTTCTATTAGCATCTAGAAAAAAGTTTCAGACTTTGCAAAACTACCTGCTTTTAAATTGGTATAATAAAAAGGGTAACTGACTGTAAGAAGGAAATTTGGGAAAATAATCAAATATAGAAATTCTTTTTTAAAATTTTTTTTTATTTATTCATTTTCAAGCAGAGAGAGAGAAAGAGAGAGAGAGAGAGAGAGAGAGAGAGAGAGAGAGAGAGAGCGTACCAGGGCCACCACCTTGTGGGTCTGGCTTATGTGGGTACTGGGGAATTGAACCAGGGGCCTTAGGCACTGGAGGCAAGTGCCTTAACAGCTGGGCCATCTCTCCAGCCCCAAATAAAGAAATTCTTGAGGTGGGTGGTTACTTGTTCACGGGATAACTTAATGGATAATGACGTTAGATGATTAACAATACCATTAGCATTGCTTTTTGGTGGTTAAACAGGTAAAATTAAGCAAACAGTGCCATCTTTGTCAAATATGAAGAATGCATTAATGCAGTTTAGAATATCAGAGGAAACATTCAAAAATTAACTGGAAATGTGAGAGTAGTTAATGTTGGACTGTGTGATGATTCTAGCTTTTGTCTCTCTTCTTCCCATTAAGGTGTGTTCATACCCAATGGAATTCACAGATTGTTTTCTTTGTAGGTATGACATAATGAACCTACAGTACACCGATGCTAATCGCTATGATTATGTTCACGTGGGAACCTGGCATGAGGGTGTGCTGAACATCGATGATTACAAAATCCAGATGAACAAGAGTGGGATGGTACGGTCTGTGTGCAGCGAGCCTTGCTTAAAGGGTCAGATTAAGGTAAACCTCAAATGCATTCCTGGACCTTGTTCTCCCAGAGGTCTACATCCCATGTGGTAGCAAAGCTGACGTTCTTTTTAAGCAAGACAGTTCAGAAAAGGTGCTGGTTTCTGCCTGTGCCAAGTGTGCTGGTTTCTGCCTGTATGTTTAGTTAAAACAAACAAAACAAAGATTAGGAGTGGAATAGGTAACTACTGGACAAATTTTAACTGCAACCATAGGCTGGGGACTTAATGTAGGTAGAGAACAGGAGAGGAATAATAAAATTAAACGCTGAGGGCTGGGGAGCTGGCTCAGTTGCGTGTGCACATGTTAGTATCCAAGGTTAGATTTTCAAAACCCATGGAAGGCCAGACACTGGAGTGTTAGCATCTGTAATTCCAGTGTGTGTAGGCCGAGGAGGGAAATGGAGACCAAAGCGTCCCATGGAAGCTACCGGGCTTGTTTGCCTTCCTTGTAACTGAGTCTGCATCAAATGATGTCCTCCACTGACCTTCACACATGCCCCATGTCATGCATGCCTTCACCCACATACATTACACGCATACTCCAAAGAATAAATGATGACACACCGAAACAAAAACAATAACGCTATCCATCTTTCCAGCTATTGCTGAAGAAAGTTCTGTGACACATCTGTGGTTTGTAATGGGAGTGTTCATGAATTGGATTATGGTCTTCATGACACAGTGCATACAGATATCACATTTCATGTGCGCAACTTAAAGGCATGAGATTTTGTTGATTATTTTGAAATTAAAAGTTCTGAAACAGAAGTGGAATGTGGTAACTCAAACCTGCCATTGTCACCTCATCATTTCTTCTCGCTATTGTTAAAGAGGGCAAAAGCTGAGCAATGTTAAATGAACATATAACTAAAGGATCAGGGGTTGAAATGAGGAAAAAAAGCAGAACCTACTTATTTTCCCTTTCTCTTTCAAGTCTTTCTTTTGATTCTTCTCAAATGGATTTTTTTTCCAAAGAAAGAGTGGGTTCTCAATTTCTAATTATATCTCAGAGCTTGCAGGGATGGGTTGGGGGAGGTGAATAGCATTACTGTATGGTGAAAACTAGAATGAATATACACCAAATATTGTGCATCTGCTGGAGGTACTGGGGAGAGTGCTCGTGAGGAAGGCCTGGAAGCATCCTGGTCCTTCTTGCTATTGACAACTTAGCTGAAAGATACACAAGGAACTGGAGCCTAGGGGAGGGGCCTGAGCTGCCAGGGGTATGGGTCAGATGTGCTAATAGGTTTTCCTCATCTCTAATTTTCTGTGATTCATCTCAAGAGGCAGACAAGCTGTCACGCAAATGTCACACAGCACAGCTGGAGCTGGGGGGATTTTGTGTGAGTCTCGGGCCTCCTCACAGTGCCACCATGATGCTTTGCAATTCTCTTTCTGCCTGAGAGCTGCAGCCCCTTCCCTACCCCCTGCAAGGAACATTCGCTAAGTACACTTAATGCTCCTGATGGCTATTAAATATTAGGGTGGAGGCTTGAGGAAACTTTTGTCAACATATAAGAAAAGGAGGAAGATTGGGAACCTACAAGAGTTTGGCAGCTGACAAGCTGTCCTGGTGGAAAAACTCAGTGACTGTCACTTTGAGGACATAATGATAGTGCGTATGTCAACTAGCTAGCTAGCAGCGTGCTACTGGCCTCTGACCATGGGCACAGGTAATCCTTGAGTTTTTAGATGATGGTACGTGGTTTAAGTGTGGTTTGGGTATGTCTCCCGAAGGATTATGTGTTGGAAACTTGGCCCTCGGGGTGATATTGTTAGGAGGCGGTGGAACTTTGAGGAAGTGAAGCCTATTGGGAAGTCATTATTAGGTCATTGGGACATCACCCTCAAAAGACATTAATACCTATCTCACACAGCGAATGACCATGATGGTATCTTGTTATAGAGTGAGGCTGCCCCATGCTCCTGCAAGCACCTGGTTCCCTTTCCACATCTCCTCCATGCTGTGATGTGGCCAAAGGAGTCCTCAGGAGCAGCCTGTCTTGGATTTCAGTCACCAAAACCCTGAGTTGAATACACCTCTTTGGTTTATGGATCACTCAGCCCTTGTGTTATGCTGATAGGAAACGGACTGATCCAGTGTATCATGGCGGCACATGGTCAAAGAACTCCAACATGGCCTGGAAGTAGAAGACAACAGAGCCATGGTGACAGAATTAGTGTCCCATTTGTGCACGAATGTCTCAGTCCTATAAGAGGGACCCCACCGGTGTGGGTGATCTGCCAGCTCTGCCGCTCCTTACATGGTTTCTTCTTGTCCAGATGGACTTCTCTTCACATGAGACCTTCCAGTGGTACAAAGGAGTATGTCTTCTGAAATCCAGAGGCACCAACTTCCCCTTAACTGTTGCCATGAGATGTCAGACCAATGGATTCTCATTCCATTGAAGTTGTTTGTTATTTATCTGTTGGTTTTATGTTGAACAAACTGAAAAAAAAAAAAAACCGAGCCCATGAGATGACTAAAATCACACGGGAGGTTTTGGAACCAGGATTAAAGGTAGAAGAAGAAGGAAATAAAGAGAGAGAAAGAAGCAAGGAAGGAAAGAAAAGAGAAGTGAAGAAAAAAAAAGCTGGCAAGAAAATCAAATTTTTTCAAGGATTGACTGTACTCCAGCTCTCTGTCACAATTCCATCTTGTCACTCTGACTTCAGCATGTATGATGGAGTAGTCATACAGCACATGTATTCCCACTTGTACATTCTAGAAAAGAGGCCTTCCCCCACCAAACTTCGGAGGCAGGGTGTCTGCACATGTTTCCTGCCTAGATTCCTGGCAGGTTGAGTTATATCCATAAGGAGTTTTCATGGGAGATACCAGGAGTCATTGCTGAGCACTACAGAACACTCATGGTGAATGTGACTCTCTTTGGGGTCAAATTTAGAAATATTGTGTACCCTACAGGAGAAAAATGTGCCTGTTCTAAACAGCACCTGGGGGGAGGGGTGTTTGTTTCCCATAAACACCTTGGGAGGTACAGGAACAAATGAAATCTGAATCCCATCACTAAATGACATCAGCTTTCGGGTGCAGTGAATTTTCAACTTCCAGGCCAGGATGAAAGAGATAGATGTCAGTAGCCACCATGAAGACAGACCAGAGAGGCAGTTTCCAGAGGATTACAGGACAGGATAGCACTTGTATTATCTGGGAAATAGAAAATCCAGAAAAAATAAATCTATTCCTTTTAAATATCAAATGCCATTTGAAAGGCTATAGTGATAATCTTATGTCTTTTCTGATCAACCATAAAACTTTCTGTCTTAGGGTTCTCTAGAGGAAACAGAGTTGATAGAATGGATTATAATAAAAGGGAATTTATTGGGGTAGCTTACGACAGTCCAACAATAGTAGGCTGCAGGACCACAGGTGAAAGAACCAGTAGCTGTTCAGTCCACGTGGCTGGAGGCCTCAGCAGTCCCAATCCAGCACTGAAGGCCTGATGGTTCCTTGGGGAGCGGCTGCTCTTCAGTCCACGATATGAGGCCTAGGAAACTGGGTTCCGATGTCCAGGAAGGGTAGGAGAGCAGGATGCGAGAGCAAGTCATGAACAAGCACCAGCAGCCAGCGGGAGGAAGGAAGAAGATCTTCCCTTCCCCTCAAGCTTCCTTATATTTAGTCCCCTTCTGGAAAGCTCAGCCACTGGGGAGAAGGGCTCACTCTGGAGAAGAGACCTCCTTCCTTCTCCAAAATCTCAAAAGGATTTTGCCAATCCTTTCTGCAGGCAAGCTCAGAGACCCACCCAAGATTACTATGGATTATTACATAGATCAAGTTGACAAATAAACTTAACCATCATACTTTCTTATGATAATTTCCTTTGAAATAGTTAAAAGGAGAGTTTTTTTGTTACTTACTTTTAGAAATCCATATCTTATAAAAATAAATTCTTCTAGAATCAAGGAATCATTTTAGTCATACCAGGTAAATAAAATCGTTCTTTTTATTGTTGCGTGCATGCTGGCTTAGGGAGATGGCTCAGTGGTTAATCAGGAAGGCCTTAATCTTTAAGCATGAGGGCCTCTCAGGCCTGAGACCACTTGCCTTCAATTTCCCCAGAACCCATGTCAAAAGCTGGGCGTGGAACCTCACATCTGTAACCTCAGAGAGAATCTCTGGGTCCCCCTAACTGAAAAGTGCCAGCTCTGGGTGGAGGGAGAGATTCTATCTCAAGGAAGTATGCAGAGCTGTAATAAAGGCAACCAAAATTTTCTTCTGGGTTGTGCATGCATGTCTGTCGCAGGCACATCTATACATGCACACATGCATACACCATACATAATACATCACACCACACATTCTCTACACACACACTTTCCAAAAGGGAACCCAGACCATGTGATTCCACAGAGAGAATTCAATGTAGGAAAGTGGTTACGAAAGTTAAAGGCAGGGCTTGGAAGATGGTTCAGCAGGAAAGAACACATGCCACACAAGCAGGAGGGTGAAGGGGCCCTGATTTGCTCCTTTGATGCATCCTTAGTACCTATGTAAAGAGTTGGACATAGTCAGATTTGTCTGAAAATCACTGGGGGCTTACTGATCAGCCAATCTAACTGAAAATGGCAGTGACAGGTTCAGTGAGAGACTGAAGGAAACAAACAGAATAGTCATACAGACTGCCTTTCCCCACCTTCCACTGTTCCTCCCTTCACCACTCTGCTCCTTTCTCTCTCTTTTGACTTCTCGTTTCTTTAAGTTTAAGAATCTGTGGATTCTCTTCTCCAAGAAGTGATGCGGATTTCAGAGGCTTGAATGACAGAAAGGAGTTGCTCATGAATTCCGGGAGAAGATAGAGTCCTCGTGAACACTCTCACACTCTGAATGTTTTCCTCACTTACATATGCGTCCCATTCATGATTTCAGTTTGTCTGCTATACTTTCTACTAGAGAAATGAAAATGTAGTTTCAAAAAGTGTTATTGATCTCAGAGGAGTGCATAATTTAAATTGATATTTAATTTGATGTTTAAATTGATAATTACTTGCTGAACTTTAATCTCTCATAGGACTCTGATGTGTATATGGAAGAGCAAAGAGGATAAAAATAGATTTGTTGGGCTGGAGAGATGGCTCAGAGATTAAGGCACTTGCCTCCAGTGCCAAGGCTCCGGGTTCAATTCCCCAGGACCCACATAAGCCAGACCCACAGGTGGTGGCCCTGGCGTGATCTCTCTGTCTCTGTCTCTCTCTCTCTCTCTCTCTCTCTCTCTCTCTCTCTCTCTCTCTCTCTCTCTCTCTGCTTGAAAAAATGAATAAATAAAATATTTAAAAATAGATTTGTTGAATATCAAAATGCAGAAGACATGATCATTTTAATATATATTAGATATTCCTGTAGGTAGATGGTAGCTAAAAGAGTCTATTAAGAAGTCATTTATATTTGCCTCCAAATGGACCTGTGTATCTCTCCTTGAGCATTATTAGATATAATGTTAGACGAATTCACCTCTGGGTTTTGTCAGTAGTTATAACTACCTGGAGAAGTTGTCAGTGGAGAAAACATAATTTTAATGATATCTTTAAAGAATAACTGAGGATATGGCATACCATCATTCCTGGTAAAATCTACCACCAGATGAGACTTGAACTTTTTGCTCTCTTTGCATGGAGAATGGAGGGAATGGGGAAATCTGAAAGGACAGGGAAAATGGTGTCATAAAATTTGTTTAATATCACCATCATTTGCATTTGTATAATTAGTTGTATTGCTTTTATTTGAAGAGAAAACAAATAAAGCTGGTTGAACTGACATACAGTATTTTATGTCAGGCATTACTGAACTGCTTATTCTAATTAGAGTAGAGAAAAGGCATCTGCTTATCAATTCAGTTTTTCTCATCTCATCTAGA
>PVHP010034125.1:0-19239 GCA_004024765.1 Zapus hudsonius
GGTCAGATGGGAGGGGGGTCAGGTGAGGAGGGGTCAGGTGAGAACCTCAGGTGAGGGGGGTCAGGTGGGAAGGGGGTCAGGTGAGGAGGATCAGGTGAGAGGGGATCAGGTGAGGGGGTGGTGTGGTGATCTGAATGCAAGCTGTCCCTCATAGACTCACGTGTCTGAATATCCAATCCCCAGTTGGTGGCACTGTTCTGGAATGTTGTAGAACCTTTAGGAAGTGGGGGAAGCATGTGACTGGAGGTGGCCCCTCTGCTCTTAGAGCCCAGCCCTGACTTGCTTTCTCTGTTTCCTCCCTGCTGATATGAAGACGTGGTCCTGGCTGTCTGCTCCTGCCACAGTCTCTCCACCATGACAGGCATTTCCCCTCAGAGCTGTCAACAAAAATAAACCCTTCCCTTCTCTCAGCTGCTTCTGAGAGGCCATTCTGTCCTAGCAACAAGAAAGTTACTAGTCCAGGTGGGGATGGGACAGTTTCCAGAGCTTAAGAAAAGTAGCCCCTCCCTAAAAGTGGTCCGCCAAGCACTCAGCCAGAAACCCAACTCTACGTCTCAATGTGGCCTCTGAGAGGAAGCAGGAAGAGGAGACCAGAGTGCCTCGCCTGTTAGGTCATAGACACTGGTTCTTTAAGAGGACAGTTGCTAGTGCTAAAGGCACATCCCCACAGTGGTTCCTTTTTGCCAGGGACAGCCAGAGAGAAAGCAGGTAGCTCAGGCCAGACAGCAGGATTTGCCAAAGCCCTGGTTTGAGCCTATTCCAGCATCTTCTCCTAGCCTCAAGTCACATTCATCTGCAGTTAGGCACCCTCCCCTTCCAAGTTTGTAACAGAAAGGTATTTCAGGCTTTGCTGTGGACCACCCATCCGCTCTCCCTCTTCTGTGGGCGGCCAGTGTTACTAAGGGATAGGTCACCAATATCCGTCCCTGTGTCTCTCCAGGGTAGATTTCCTGCAATTTTATTTAACAGTTTGCTGCTGAAGCCCAGCTGCTCTCTCTCTCCCATTCCAGCAAGACTGTCACAAAGTGCCTTCTTGGTGATGGCCTCCAGGATGTCATCGCCCACTGGAGATGAACCTGCCCCTGAAAACCCCCTGAATCTCAGGGTAGCAAAGAGGGGCCATGTCTGGCTTCTGTGTAGAGTCACCTCCTCTTCCCAGTTCCAGGACACTCGGGTTTAACACTGAAAATTCTAGAATTCAGGAATCTCCTTAGACCTTGGAAGCTCTCACATGTGGTCATCTTTGTTCCCTGGGGGGTGTGGTGGTGGTGGTGGTGGGGAAACAACATTCCATCCAATCTAGTTTTGATAAGAAAATAGGCACACTAGATCTGCTACCATGGCTGTAAAATGGTGCCCTTATCTTGGCATTTCCCTCTCTGCTTATTTTGGTTACCTTGTAATCTATTTCCTGGTAGTAAACCTTGTAGATTGGAAACGGACTGTGGGCTGCCTTGGGGCTGGGCAGGGTGTGTCCACTGGCAAGGACAGGCTCACCACTGTTGCCTGGAACATCTGAAGACTGTTCAGCAGGAGAAAGAGCCCAGTACATCCTGGGACCCCTGGAAAGGAATCTCCCTGGAGAGTGGTGAAAACAGGTCTGGACCCCAAGTGGCCTGGGCGTGGAGGCCTTTTCCTAGGATCCTCAGCTCAGCTTCTGAGGTGAAGCCTCAACCAACCTCCAAGGTCTCTGGATCCCCCCTCACAATGAATTTTGAAGGATTAACTCCTTCCTTTCCTGTGTCGGGAAAGGAACAGGACCTGAAGAAGTCACTGAAGGATGACCCAGGACCTTCTCATGCCACGCTTGCTTTCTTCCCTCTTTCTTGCTCCTTTTCCTTCTTCCTTTCCTCCCTGGTCCTCTAGGGTCTCCATTGCCCTCTTTTCCAGGGTCTGAGCCCCAGCATTCCAGCCTAAGCTCACTGCTGCCCTCTGGTGTTTCTGTGATGGAAGATCTCTGTCCCTGAGCTGAACTCACAGCTGGAGACAGAGGATGTGCAAAGAGTGAGGAAGTGATTGAATAGAATGGCAAAGGATATCTGTATCATCACAGCTGAAACCCGACAGGAGGGCCACTGGCCTCTGAGACACCAAGCCACCCTGGCTGGGTGAGGAATTCCCTAGAAGAGAACCCCTGATCATGGAGTTAGCACCCAGAGACAAACAGGGACATTTCAATGCCTACCACAGCCCTTGGCTGCATGGGGATGAGGGTCAGTGATGGTTAATGTTGTAATGTTGTCCACTTGACTGGACAGAGGAGTAAGGGCCCAGGAGTTTAGTAAAGCACATCCCTGGGAGTGTGTAGCCGGTGAGGGTTTCCTCAGAGGATTAGCCTAGACTGTGGATGGCACCATACTATAGTGTGGGGGAAGAAAAGGGGGGAAGGAGAAAGCTATGCGTGTAGGCATTCTCTCTCTCTATCCTGTTATAAAATCAGTCCCCAAACCAAGGAAGACCAGACGTGATTTCCACTACTTGTAGAAGTTGGCTGTGAATGCAAGCAAGGCAGCCATATGTTCCTTCCTGGAGAAATGAGAGCCTGCACATCTTGATCCAAGAGACTCTGGTTGCTTCCAGAGGTATTGCTTACATCAATAAGCCCAGACAGACTGAAAAAGTATTGTTATTAATTTATTTGCAAGGAGAAAAGAGAGAAAGAGAATGGGCATGACAGAGTCTAGTTCCATGCAAACAAACTGCAGACGCATACACCACTTTGTGCATCTGGGTT
This sequence comes from Zapus hudsonius, assembly GCA_004024765.1. Lineage (NCBI taxonomy): Eukaryota > Metazoa > Chordata > Mammalia > Rodentia > Dipodidae > Zapus > Zapus hudsonius. The sequence goes on from PVHP010034125.1 coordinate 2,735, forward strand.
TACATGGGCACTGGGGAATCGAACCCAGGCCATCAGGTTTTCTAAACAAGCACCTTTAATCACTAAGCCATCTCCCCAGCCCTGATTTGTTTTTTAAATGGCTTGACAATTTAGAATTTTTCACATCATAAATATCCCAAGAGTCAGATTTTGCACGATTATTTTTGAATCAGATTTCTTACAAAGTTTTTTTTAAAAAACATGATACTTTTGTGTGCAGGTTAAAATTTGCAACTTCATATATGTAATTATGTATGTGTATATATACATATGCAGATGACTCAAGAACTATGCCTAAGTTGATTTTTCTTTTTAAAGTATTTTCATTTATTTGAGAGACAGAGAGGGGCAGAGAGAGAGAGAGAGAGAGAGAGAGAGAGAGAGAGAGAGAGAGAGAGAGAGGTGAGTATGAGAGTATGGGCATCATTCCAGGGCCTCCTGCCATTGTAAAGGAACTCCAGACACATGTGCCACTTTGTGCATCTGGCTTTAAGTGGGCACTGGGGAATCAAACCCAGGCCATCAGGCTTTCCAAGCAAGTATCTTTAACCACTGAGCCATCTCTCCAGCCCTCTATATTGATTCTTCTGTTTTGACTCTGGGTCATGGTTTAACCTCATCAGTAATCACCTTTGCTGCCTTCTAGAAGGCTGGGAGCAAGCTGTGGTAAGGGATCTGTTGAAACAGGAACTGACCAAGCAATTTCTATGTCCTCATTTGCTGACTGCTGATGGGCCTTGGTTACTTTATTTATGCTTTTCATCTGTATAGTTCAAATTCCTTCTTATTTAATTTGCTCTGAGAAGCCTTTTGTAACTGAGATATAATTAATCACATTATAAAATTTACTGATAGAAAGTGAACATGACTGGAGAGATGGTTCAGAGGATAAAGGTGCTTGCTGGTAAAGCCTTCTGACCTGGGTCCAATTCCCTAGTTCCCATGTAAAGCCAGATGCACAATGTTGTCCATGCATCTTGAGGGTTTCTGCAGAGGCTAGAGGCTCTGTTGTGCCCATTTGCACTCTCTCCTCTCATGAATAATGTCGCAGTCAGCCACACGCCGCTGGGATGAATCTTCAAACCAGGCACAATTTAGGGGAGGAAAGTATTTATTGAAACTACAGATTGAGGGGAAATTTCTGTAACAGCGAAAGAGGCTGGCCTCTTTCACAGGTCAGAGCAGAGAGAAAAGCCCATCACCTACACCACACACAATAGCAAATAGGCAGGAGGGCCAAGGAGAGAATCTCTTCCCCTTTATATAGCCTTAGGGTGGGGTCTTACAACCTTTTCTCAGACTTAATGGCTTCCTGAGTCTCTGGAATTTCCTTCCTTCACTGCCCACACAGGAAAGGATGTTTACTTCTAGCTTCTTTGAGCTTCTTTACATCCTGCCCCTTGCTGAGAGGCTGCCTTCCTGAAAAACATCCTCAGAGACCCACCCAAGATAATTAAAAAGATCAAGTTGACAACAAAACCTATCACAAATAATAAATAAATAATAAACAAGCAAACAAATAAATATTCAAAAAGAAAGTGAACAATGTAGTTATTTTCCCTTATGGTAGGATTACCATACCATCCGTCTCAATCTATAATTCTAGAACATTCTTGTCAGGTTCACACCTAAGAAACCCCAAAACTTTTATCAATCATTTTTCATTTTCCCTATCTTTCAACTTCTCGAAACCAGTAATTTATTTCTATAAATTTCCCTATTCTGGACTTTTCTCTTTTTTGAGCTGAGAACTTCACTGAAAACTTCTTTGCTAAGCATACGCTCTATCACTGAGCCACAGCCCTCAATGAACAGTGTGCATGCATGTGTGTTTGATTTCACTTAGCTAACTATCTTCAAGATTTATCTATGTTGCAGTTTGCATCAGAATTCCTTTTAATGCTTTTGAATAATAATAATCCACTGTCTAACCTGCTCCTTTTAATGGCGCATGCTGCCCGTTTACTTATCAATGAGCATTTGGGATCCTTTGATTTTTAGGGCCATATTAATATGCTGATGTGCACACTGCTGCACTCGTTTTTGTGTAGACATATGCCTTCGATTTTTACAAGAATACACCTAACAGTGAAAATGGTGGACCGCATGGTTGTCTGATGGTTTGAGGAATCACCAGATTATTTTCTAGAGTTTTATGTTTTATTATTATTTATCAAGTAGAAACGGTGTACAAACAAGTCATGTGTTGGTACCACCATTTCTCTCCTCCCTGCCCCCATTCGACTGAGGGTCCTCCTTGGTTGGGATGGCTGGTATGCACCATGGGGTTGAGGACTATGAGTTTCTGAGTTGTTCAGGCAGCACAGTCATTGGGTGGGTGGGTGGGGGCAATGCCTCTAGGTTATCAACGGCTTTTACAATCTTCCCACCGCCCCTTCCACAAAGTTCCCTGAGCCATGGTGGGTGAGTTTAAGTCGGCTGTAGTGTTGAGCTCTTAGCAGCTTCTGGAATTCTGCTTGGGAGTGTTTTGAGTGTCCTCGGTGTCCTTCTTCATGGTCCTGGAGCAGGTTGACAGGCTTCTTATGGGAGCAGCACTCTTGCTCATCTCTCCGCTTCCTCTGTGGCTTCACCATAGGATCCTTACTCGCGGACAGTAGGCAAAAACTTTCTAGCATCCTAAGTGCAGTTTTCATTCTCATTAGTGTTGTTCAAAGCTCAGGGTTCTCCACAGTCTCACCCCCAGTTGTCTTCGCCCGTCTTCTTGATGGAAATTATCTAAATGAATGTGAAGTAGTCTCATGTGTCAATTATCTTTGTGAAAATTTCAAATAATTAACCTTTGGGGTGATTTGTGTACACATCAATCTGATTTAGTTATGCTTTGTAGTATTTCATTCATTATCTTGTCCCCCCCTTCTTTCCTTGGTAGTTTACAAGAGCATGTGGAGATTTTAAGTAAGATTTTAAGTAAGGGACCAATCATGTAACTTTATATATGGAGTCGTTTTTATATATGTGGGTGTTTGGTTTGTGCACATGCTTATATATATGTCAGTGGGTACAGGTGTGTGGAAACCAGAGGTCAACAGCAGTTCCTCAATCTTCCTCCACCTTATTTTTTTTCCTTTTTTTCACCTCATTTTTAAATATTTACTTTTTATCTTTTTAAATTAAAAAATTATTTTATTGTTGTTGCTATTATTATTATTTTGGTTTTTCAAGGTAGGGTCTTGCTCTAGGCCAGGCTGACCTGGAATTCACTATGTAGTCTCAGGGTGACCTTGAACTCACAATGATCCCCCTACCTCTCTGCTTTTCAAGTGCTGGGATTAGAGGCATGCAACTACACCTGGCTAAATATTTTTATTTATTTGAAAGTAGACAGAGATAGAGAATGGGTGAACCAGGGCCTGTAGCTGCTCCAAATGCATAGGCGCCACTCTGTGCATCTAGGTTTATGTGGGTGCTGGGGAATCAAAGCTGGGTTGTTGGGCTTTGCAGGCACGTGCCTTAACTACTGAGCAATCTCTCCAGCTCTATCTACCATATTTATGAGGCAAGATTTCTGGAACTTGCCCTGAGCCCAGCTTGTTATGCAGGTGCTAAGGTTCTGAACTCATGGTTGCCTGGAAGGGACTTTACTGACTGAGCCATCTACCTAGCCCTTATATATGGAATAATTTTAAGTGACATGTAGGGAGCTATTTCTTTGCTTTTCAAAGCCTCCTCCCCCTCAAATAAAATTACTTCAAGACACTAGTGATTCCCAGTCTGGTAGTATGTGTAATTTTTGTGTCCTGTCATACTTTGTATGACAGATGTATGATGAAACTCACTCTGTTAATAACTTTGCTTTTTAATTGAACTTTTGCCCGTCACGGGCTGAGGGGCAGGTTCTATAGCTGGTTCAAAGTTAATTACAACTGTCATTATTTTTTATTTGCAGGGCCTGAGCAAGCAGTAAAACAGCAAGTTAAGTCACATTTGCAATGGGACCATGACTCAATTAGTGTTTTTGAATAATAGGCAGTAGTAATTAAGGTCACAGCAATTGCAGCACCAGCATCATGTGGTAGCCTGGCTTCAGCAAAGGCTATTTTACAACACGCCTCTGGGGAGGAGGTTTGAAGGTAGACAAAACCTACCAGGTGGAGGCCCTTCGTGCCTCTTACAAACTAGAAATGGAAGTTCTTGGGAATGACTTCAGTAATTTCTAAGCATCACTTTACCAGCTTCTGTGTTAGAGGTTCAGAATCCAGAGTAAATAGGTCCTACAACTTAGGGCTTCACTCCAGCTGACCTTTCTGTGAAGAGCCAGGCTCCTGAAACTGAAAACTATATGCAAATATTAACATGTACTCAGACAACTGGATATTTGGAGGAAATTAACAGCCCTTTAGACACTAACTTTGCAAACGTAAAGCTTATGAAACTACTTCCAGTACGAAAGTGACGGTACCTATTTTCAGGTTAAGGAGTTTGATGTGTCATGTGATCGTGTGATTTAGACATGATTCCTGGAAGAGATATCCTGACTTGAGGCATCTGGCTTTCACTTTAGATTTTAACATTTTACAATACCATCTCTTCTGAAATGCACATATTTATTTGCCTCTAGCCTGCTATTTGATGCTGGTCCAAGAAGATCTTTTTTGGGAAGAAAGCAAAGATGAGACACAATGAACATTAGGGTTAAGGAGGGCCACAGACAGGAGCTTGGATTTTAACCCTCCTGAGAGCACCCATCAACTATCCTTGAATGTGAGGGAAGAGGATTAGGGCCCAGGTTTAGGGAAGGGGGTTTGTCTAGAGAGGACTGGAAAGACGGTTCAGCAGTTAAGGAACTTGCCTGCAAAACCTAACAACCAAAGTTTGTGATTGTGTCTACGGGTCATCCCCTTTTCCCTGAGCCCCTCTCTCCTTAAGGTTCCCGTAGCTCAGAAGTGGAGTTCATGCAATCCAGTCTCTTGCTTCCATGTGTTTCTCAGGCCATTGGATTGGACATGTGGATTGTTCTTTATCACTCTGCAAAGACCTCAGGGCTCTGAGTAGAAACTGCCTCAGGAAACACCCTCTGGATATAGGAATTTGGGGTGTCTTTGAGATGGATAAAGCCCCTCTCAGCTCTTGGTTGAACCTTTACCTAGAATTTGGGGTGCTGGATGGTCACATAAAACTTCCACTGAGTCAGTGGCTGGCTTCCAGATTCTTGTCTAATAAAATGAAGAATGAAAAACAGATCACATGAAATGTGATCAAATGAAAACACAGATCACAGAGGCTATAGTTTAGAAAGATTTTATTATAAAGTGAAGAAAAGGAGGCAAAGTTCCAGAAATGGAAAAACCCATCTGGTAACTCTGATTAGAGCTTTTATAGGAAGGGGAACTCCTTTAAAGGAGGAAGAGATAATGTAAAACCTTATTAGTCAGAGATCTCTAAAGGAATTGAACCAACAAAATGAATTGTAGTAAACAAAAAGGGATTTTACTGGATTAGCTCATGGCAGTCCCACAATAGCAGTCTGCAAGCCCAAGAGTCAAGGAACCAGAAGCCACACAGTCCACATGGCTGGATGCCTCAGCAGTCGTAATTACGACTCTGTGACATCCAGCATTGAAGGCTTAAAGACTTCCTGGGGAGCCAATGGTCTTCAGTCCAGGGTAGAAGGCTGAGGAAGCTTTGTTCCCACACTGAAGAGATGCATGGCAAGCACCAGCAGCCAGGCAGGTAGGAAGGCAGGAGGAGAGAGAGATTTCTTTCCCCTTTATATATCCTTAGGGTGGGGTCTTGCAACCCTATCCCAGACTTAATGGCTTCCTGAGTCTATGGAATTTCCTTCCTGCACTGGCCTCCCAGGAAGAGATGTTCATTTGCAGTTTCCCTGAGCTTCCTTACTGCTGAGAGGGCTGCCTTCTTGTGATAAATATCAGAGATCCATCAAAGATAATGAAAAAGATCAAGTTGAAAAAGAAAAAGATCAAGTTGACAATAAAACCTAACCATCACACTTGTCAATCCGGTTTCTAAGAAGGGAGTTTGGTTTAAGGAAAAATGAGATTAACTGGGCTCCTAGGGAAAGAGTCATCTTCTTTATGTCTTTATGTTAACTTTCTAGGAAAGGGGAACCCTTTAGGGGAAAGGGAAAATCCAATACAGATGTTGTTTCCAGAATCAGGAAGAAGGTCAAGATGTGAGGATGTGGGGCTTGAAGTATGTATAAGTTTTCTTCTTAAAAAAAAAAAGAGAGAGAGGCAGGAGTGGTGACACATGCCTTTAATTTCAGAAGTTGAGGATGAGGTAGGAGGATTGTCATGAGTTCAAGCTTAAGACCAGTATAGGGCCACAGAATGAGTTCCAGGGCTAGAGTGAGACCCTGTCTCAAAAACAACAATAACAACAACAAAAAGGAAGGAAGAAAGGGAGGAAGGAAAATAAGGCATTCATGAAAGAGGCTTGGAAGAAAGTCTATTAGGGGGACAGAGGAGTTCTTTCTGATAACAATGCAGGATATCAAAGCAACAGGATAAAAGCCTGCAAATGGATAGTGAGGCAAGATAGTTCAGACGCTATGAAATGTCAAGGTTAAGGTCTAGAGCTACTAGAAGATACTAAGCAAGAGAGGAACATAATGCAGAGTGGGAAGGAATATTCCAGCAACGGGGAGCCACAAGGAGGATGTCCTGAGTAGACGTCAGTCAGGGGAAGTGAACGAATTCAATCAGCTCCAAACAAGAGATACACAAGTTGAGAGACAGGCTTCGGTTTCATCAGCTATTTTAAGGGCAATGTTCAAGCTTATATCACAATCACTCTTGACTTCTTCCTCTGGTTTCAAACATCATTCCATTTTTGATGTTTAGGACTTGCTTTTAAATATAGTCCTTAAAATATTTCAAGATAGAATTGGTAAAGCTCAAGTGATCATGCAACCCCCAATTTTGGATATTTTAAGCTGAAAGAATTTGAGGGAAAAAAAAAAAACAGAATCAAGAGGTCATGCTGACCTTCCCTGTCCTCTGCCTCTTTCCCCTGAAGCAGGTCAGAAGTCTGAGGATTCTCTGAACCTCTCTTGAGGTAGGTCATAAAATAGTCCATAATGAATGAACTATTAGAAGCTGGTAGAAGCTGTGCTTTGTGAGGCCTGGTGAATGAGCTGGTCACAGGGACCTACCTTTGAAAGGCAGAACTTGTCCCTAACCTCCCGTCCTTCCTAGTTCCCATGAGGTGGACCACTGTCCTGCCTCCAGGGCCTTCCGCCATGGTCTTTCAGCTTCACTCATCTCAGGCCCACAGCAATGGAGCCGACTGACCATGGACAGATCCTCTGAAATCATGACCCAAAAGAAACCTTCGCCCTTTAAGTTGACTGTCTCAGACATTTGGTCATAGCAATGAAGCACAGACCAATACACAACTAAAAGCAGTGAGAGCTACACAGATGACTTACATGTTCTCTTGGGTACAATTGCATGTTGTCCTTTGAAGTGTCAATTTCAGCACAACAATCCCAGATCTGAGAATCCACATGATTTGGCTTTGGTTGATTTCGGCATGAAGCCAACAAGAGAGAAGGTGGTAGGAGGGAAGCAAAGTAGTGGATTGCATCCTAACTATTACAGGAAGAAGCTTAGCCTTTGATTTTCACCATGTCCATGTTTTATTTTATTTTATTTTATTTTGCTTTGTTTCACTCTGTAGCCTAGACTGGCCGGGTATTCCATCTAGTGGCCTGGACTGGCCTCAAACTCACACTAATCCTTCTCAGCTTCCTAAATGCTAAAATTACAGGTGTGTACCACAACACTCTGGCTTTAATTTTAAATTATTTGCAAGCAGAGAGAGAGATAGGAAAGAGAGAGAAAGAGAGAGAGAGAGTAGGCATCCTAGGGCCTCTAGATGTTGCAAACAAACTCTAGATAATGCTCCACTTTGCACATCTGGCTTTATGTGGGTTCTGGGGAATTGAACCCGGGTTGTTAGGCTTTGCAGGCAGGTGTCTTGACTGCTGAGCCATCTTTCCAGCCCCCTTTAAGTTTTGTCTTTAAAGAGCCTTATTTAGTATTCAAACCAAACTTTCCCTTTAGTTCTGAAATATTCTTAGAAGCTACATGTGATCACTGACATCGGGGACTATTATTTATCTACCTGCAAATGACTCCATGTTCCAGAGGATTTGGGATGAAACCTTCCTGCCACTTCAATGGGAATTAAAACCCCTACTAAAATCTATGTGGGGGAATCTCTTTTCCTGGGGTACCAGAGTTTCTTCCCAGTAGTACTGGGCAGAAGACATGGAAACGTTCCCTGAGCACAGCATATACTGTTAGGCCAGTGTGCTCTGAGGAAGTGTGAGACAAGATTGCCTTACTTCCATTTCTCTTGCAGCTGTGCAAAACTGTGTGATGAAAGTAGATGTTTATTCATATATGAAAATGAATGGCTGCTAAAGATCACAGGGGTTAAGCTTCATGACTGCCTCCTCACAGCACCTCAGGGGTGAGGAATCATGGCTGCCTCCTCACATCACCTCAGGGGTGAGGAAGGAGCCAGTGTGAGATCACTAAGCGTGACTGGGAGTCAGTGACACTCTTCCCCCAGCAAGGCTCTGCCTCTCAAATGTTCCATAGAACACCCAAACTGTGCCACCAGCTGGGGACTAAGTATCCAAACACTGAGGCTATGGTGGACATATTCCATTCAAGCCACCATAGCTGGGATTTGGGAAAGAAAGCAAGAATAAAGCTATGATGACTTCCCTCTTCCAGGGAGTAATATATTCCCAGAGAACAGGGAAGAAAACACCTATACCCGTACTAACAAGTATTATTGCAGGGCTGAGACCATAGCTCAGTGGTGGGAATGGTCTTAACATGCTGGATGCCCTGGGCTCAATTCCCAGCACTACAAAAAATAATATAAAAATAAACACGGATTCAAAACATTATCACAAATTTTCTTAACTCCCATTTGGTCTTCTAAAATCCCATTTTCTTTCATAAAAAAAAAATAAACCCATTATTTTGCTAGAATTTGCCAAAGGATCTATAAGCCCCAAATTCTCACTGCCTCATTAAGTACTACTGTATCTATGAGCATCACACAGGGTATGTTTTTTCTCCTGCTATTTTTTTTTTAAGTTAAACAGCCCACCTCAGACAGGAGAGAAAACCTGTCTCCTGTGGTGGTGGTAGCTTGTTAATATGATGCCCTGGAGTTGAGGGATGAGAAACAACCCACAGACATCAATGAACCCTGCTCCTGGCCCTTCAGGGAAAAGAGGAAGTTACTAGAACAAGCTGCTCTTTGCATTAGTAACACCCTGGTTCAAAGAGCATCCTTCCAAATTCTGTTCAAAGGTCTCTCTCTCTCTCTTTCTCTCTCTCTCTCTTCTTTCTCTCCCTCCCTCTGTCTCTTCACTTCTTTTCTTTATAAGACCCAGTCTTGCTATGTAGTCCAGGCTGGTCTTGAACTTTCCCTCCTGCCTCTGTTGCCAGGGTCCTGGGATGATGCCACACTTAGAACTTATCTGAAGGTCTTCCGTGCTTCATTGAATTTGGCTTGAGCTGGAAGCAGGTATAAGGAACAGGAAGAAATGAGATATTAGAATAAACATGAATGGAAAGATTAAACAAGTACCCCAAGGAGCTCAGGCAGCATGTTTCGTATGAATCTTCCCCGTGGGAAGGGAAGCTCTTGTTAGTTTGGTTATACTTCGCTCTGCTCTGCATTAACTTCATTGAGAGAAATCTTAGTGAACACAGATAGGAAGTATTCTCTACAACCAGGACTTATGTAACCTGTGACTGGGAGGAAAAATCTATTTTCCTTTACTGATGCTAAGCATTGAGACTAGGTCTTGATTGCCAACTTGATTGCACGGAGACCTGCCTAGGAGGTTAATAAAGCATACATCTCGTGTGCCTGTGAGGCTATTTCCAGTAACAGGTAGATCATAAGATGTACTAGTCCTGGTTTCCTACAGAAACAGAGCCTATAGGATGAATTGTATTTAAAAAGGAGTTTATTGGATTAGTTTATGGCACTCCAACAATAGCAGTCTGCAGGCTTGAGAATCAAGGAACCAGGAGCTGCTCAGTCCACAGGGCTGGAGGCCTCAGCAGGCCCAATCCAGCACTGAAGGCCTGAAGGATTCCTGGGGAGCCACTGGTCTTCAGTCCAGGCTGGAAGACTGAGGAAACTTCGTTCCAATGAAGGATACCTGAATAGGATAGATGCAGGTGCAAGTGAAGGCACTCACCAGCAAGCAGCACTGGCTGCCAGGTGGGAAGAAGGGGCTCTCTCTTCTCTCTGGGGTTTCTTACCAAGAAGACCACCCACTCTGAGGGAAGGGCTCACTCTTGTGGAAGGAATTCTTCCTTTAATCATTCCTTCCTGGAAGCTACCTCAGAGACCCACCCAGAGGAATGTCTCTGGATTCCTAACCAGATTAAGTTGACAACAGAATTAAGCATCACCTAACGGCTCCGGCATGATCCATGCTTTAAACCATTGATGGATTCAATAGTCTATTTGATGGTGGTGGAACTGTGGGAGGTGGGCCTAGTTGAAGGAGGGGGAGTATCTTTGAGGGGTGTATCTTACTTAAACCCCATCCTGTCTCATCTCTGCTTCCTGTTCTCCATGAGGTGAACCATTCTGCCCCCTCTGTCCTGCGATGGTTTTCTGTTTTCATTTAAGCTCGGAAGCGATGCAGGCAGCTGACTGTGGACAGACTTCTCTGAAACAGTAAAACAAAGTAGATGCTATTGTCTTATAAATTGTTGCTCTCATAGCGATGTAAAGTCTGACAATCCCGTGGGTTTGATGATTAACAAGCTACACATCTAGCCTGACCCTCCATAAGGAACTATATGTATGCAGTTACAAGTCATAGTTCAAGGAAAGAACTCCTTTTGTTTTTGAGATTTGTAGAACCAAGCTGTGTCTCGTGAATAGGTGTTTAAGAATGCATATATATCATTTGGCCATAAGCCTTCATCTTTGAGAAGATGCCCACCAGTCTGCAATCATCCATCTCCGTTTTGAACCATTTCTAACTGAATCCATCTGCACAAGACAGTCCTTTAGGGTAGATCTTGCCATCATCATAAAACTCGTTCTCTGCCACCAGCTTGCTTCTTGACTAATTGGCTTCCCTCACTTAGCAAGCAGACCATGCCTGTGAGCAGTAACATCGCTATCTTTGGTTCAGTGCCTGGAGCCCGTGAATCAAATTGATAAAGGAGTAACTAACATACTGGGGAAAGTCTTAATTTCATATATATATGCAAAGGGATTTACAAAGGACAGATGTACCTCAAGGAGGTGACCAGATGATCTGAGTGTATATATCATCTTAAATTGAGCAAAGGAAAAAGTAATTTGGGGTTTCGGCACCAGGGAGACAAGCTAGGGGAAGTTGAGGAGACAAAATGTGTGAAGAATAAGGTTTATCTTGTTTTCAGAGAAGAGTTTCTGGAGTGACCATGTCTCCTGATCTAGCTCTCTCCCTTACTCAGACAGTTTTCATTCATATAAAGGAAAAGGCAAATTTCCCTTACAAAAGTAGAAAATTTTATTTAGTTTTTGGCAGGTAGAAATAAGAAAGAAAAAATCCTCTTGTATGTGTCGTTTCTCAATTGCCTTCAGCTCAAAATGATCCTTATGCCAAAGTGGTATATTTTGGGCTGGCTTTCTTCATTTCTAAGATTATATCTGGTCTTAGTCTAGAACATTTTCTCAAATGATAATGCACTTGGCTGACTCATTGGCTGGGCCAAAGACTCCAGGATATTGAAGACAAGAAGACTGTCCCTCATTCTGGCCTTAGTCCTGCTGACATGTGTATTTCAGGTCAATCACTTCTCACACACTACTGATGCAAAATCACTCACGAACGCTACATGTATTCATTAGAATTGGTCTTCTGTGGATATGATGTGCTCAGGACTTTTTGTTCCAAGGTACAGTTTAGGAGAAACTGTCCAAACTGCATAAGACAAGAAGAGTTTATGATTTTAACAAGGCTTATCTCACTCTCTTGTGTTTTGTTGAAGAGCTAAATTGCTCTCTCTGGGTGTTTGAATGGATACCCCTCATAGATTTGGGTGTGCTGTTAATCTGAGTCTCCAGCCTCTTGGCTGGAGGAGGTGTCAGTGTGGGTGAACCTGAATTCCAGCCCAAAGGTATGCAGAGAGGTCTGAGCTCTGCCTTGGTTCTGCTTTGGGTTTTCACCGGCTGTTTGATTGTTTCTCTCTGCTTGGATGGATAGAAGCAGCTTCTTCTGTCATTGATGGAACCTCCCTCTCCCTCTGTAAGCTTGAAATAAATCACCTCCTCCCCTAATCTGTGCTGATTTGGATGTTCATCCCAGAAATGTGAGCTGTCTAAAATACCGTGCTTCTTTGTAATAAAGCACGGGGGAAGATGGGGTTTAGAATGAAACTGAAGCAAAATTATAGCAGGAACAAATATGTGACAGCCTGCTATTAAAATTTTACATATTTATTTATTTGTACAAGTGGGGGGGTGTGCACGTGGGTGCATAGACACACCAGGGTCTTCTTGCCACTGAAAATGAATGCTTGCATCACTTTTGGCTTCTGGCTTTACGTTGGGGCCTGGGAATTAAACCCTAGGCTTTGCAAGCAAACTCCTTCAACCACTGAGCAACTCTGAGAACCTACTAAATTTTTTTGGAGGGGGGTGAGGGGGACTCTGCTTACTGTTCCTTAGGAAAAGTTCCAATCAATAAAAAAATTAATTTCCTAGGAAAATATTATTTTCTTTTTCCTTTATTTAAACATCTTCCTTTATTTATACATGTATTTATTTATACAACCCATGTTACAAGGACAGTAGATGGGTGTATTCTGACTGATGCTAGTCTTGTTGGGACTGGAAGACCGAACTGGGTATTAAGAAGGTGCCAATACCTTAAAGGATGAGAAATAAGTAAGTCCTTCTGGTGTATGCTCATCATGTCCCCTCAGATGTCAAGCCCAGTCACCTCTACGTGGTAGATGATTAATAAAGGTTTACTGAACTGGATTATTGAAGACAGCTGAATCTACAAAATCTCATGTGTACTCTTAATCTTTTCTGGTTATTTTCAAGGGCAAGCTGAGTTTTTTTTAGAAAATACACATCTGTTCTTATTTTTAACTATATTCTTGAAGGCTTGTACATAGATTTTAATCAACATGGCATCAAATCCAAAGACATAGCTCATTTACACTCTGTTTTATTTAAAGTAGACATTAGAAAAGCCTACTTAACATACTCTTATTATTAATAAATAATCCCTTCAGGAAAGAGATCTAAATACCAAGTGGGCAAAAGGTCTGTTCTAACCAGGTAGACGCCAAGCATATTATTTTTATTTTAAAAATATTTTTATTTGTGTGGAGAGAGGAGGGAGAGAGAGACAAACAGAGAGAGAGACAGAGAGGGAAAGAGACAGACAGAGAGAAAGTATGGGCACACCAAGGTCTCTTGCTACTGCAAAGGAACTCTAGATACAGGTGCTACTTTGTGTAGCCGGCTATAGGCGGGTACTGGGAAATCAAACTTGGGCAAACAGGCTTTGTAAGCAAGTGCCTGTAATTGCCAAGACAATCCCCAGCCCAAATTCTAGCATTTTAGTGGGTACTGGCTATTAACTAAAAATTCTAGGATGTCTTGTTTGGACTATGTTCTGGCTCTAGTTCCCCATAGATCAGGCTAAATCACTGTAGAGTTCCATGACACCAAGTGGTAAATTAAGCTATTTATCTGAACTTCTGAGAAATCAGGATTAGCAAGAGAATAACCAAATTCTCCAACAGGGCAGGGTTGATTAGTATAATAATGTATAATAATATAATAATGAGGATATTTGCTTTAAACTTCACCATCCAAAAAAAAAAAAAAAGGCAGCATGAGCTGCCAGGGGAAATTGATCAATGATCCTTGGAGAAAGTAGAGACCAGTGATATATAATATAGACAATTGTCACAAGAATGCTGAGCACACAGCTAGATGGGAGAGACCAGCAAGTCAAGAAGTGCTCATCTATGCAATAGTGGCGCTGAACCTAGGTGGGTCTAGAATGAACCTGTTTCCTTCCACCGACGGCATTTCCCAGGCTTTTCAGAGCAGCAGTAAACAGGACAGACCTTAGATTTCTGGTAGCAATTCTAGAACTGAAAATAAGGCCAGTTAAGAGCCATAAACTAAAGTGTAATTTTGTCCTCTGAGGGTACTGGGTGCCATAAACACCTTGCGCGTTAGCAAGTTGTGAAGTAAGTTTTAAATATAGCACCTTGGAGTCATGGACTGAGCAGATCAGTAATGGGTTGTTCCATCCAGAGTTTATTTTTCTCTCACTAAAGTTCCGACCAGTCACAAGCTGTGCTGCCCTCAAGTCTGGGGAAACGCCTGGGATGGTTGTGCTTGTGTGAGAAGGTGCAGCAAGCAGAACCATGTGGGTGATGCAGGCTGAGTTAGTGGTCGCTTCTACAGCTCAGGGTGTGTGTGTGTGTGTGTGTGTGTGTGTGTGTGTGTGTGTGTGTGTGTGTAAAGTCAGGAACACTGAATGTTCTCTACATGTTTTTTCTTAAGTCAGACTCTCTCATTGGCCCTCTGGAACTCACCAGTTACCCTAGTGAGCACCACAAGTGCCTTCCCCAGATTCGGAATTTTTTAAAAAAATATTTTATTTATTTATTTTTCAAGCAGAGAGATACAGAGAGAGAGAGAGACAGAGACAGAGAGAACACCAGGGCCACCACCTTGTGGGTCTGGCTTATATGGGTCCTGGGGAATTGAACCCAGGGTCTTGGCACCAGAGGCAAGTGCCTTATCTGCTGAGCCATCTCTCCAGCCCCCCAGATTCAGAATTTTTCCCATGGGTTCCAGAGAGGGATTAGACTCAGGATCTCATGCTTGTGAGGCAAGCTTTACAGTTTGGACCATCTCCTGGCCACTCCTGTTGTCTGCAGGAGAGCACATCGCGTGGAGAGTTCTCTCTCAGGGTTCCCTTGCTCACTGTCCCCTCTCGCTTTAAGGCTCCATCCCTTTACTCTGTGATAAACTCTGCCAGTTGACCACACTACGCTTTGCGGGTCTTGTTTGCATTCTTTGCAGAGATCTGGAGAATCAGGAAACCCAGAGTGAAGCCCTCAAAAGGCTCAGATTGAATAAGACTGCAAAGGCGCTGACTGCCAAGGTGGTCATCATATTTGCACATAAAAGTTAGGCCCTCTAATAACACAAAATGCTCTGGGTTTATTAAAATCCCATATTAAGCCTTTGCAGATAACTTTAGGCAAGGAAAAAAATCAATATCTCTATTCTTTTTCAGTTCATAGCTGGAAAGCCAGTGTAGCCAAAGACCACTTGATAAGAGAGAGAGAAAAATTTATTAACATGCTTACTTCATGTGTACATGGGAGATACCCAGGGAGAAAAGTAAATCTGAGAGATTTTTTTAAAATATTGTATTTATTTATTTTCAAGCAGAGATACAGAGAGAGATAGAGAGAGAGAGAAAGAGAGAAAGAGAGAGAGAGAGAGAGAGAGAGAGAGAGAGAGAGAGAGAGAGAGAGAGAGAGAGAGAGCGCCAGGGCCACCACCTTGTGTGTCTGGCTTATGTGGGTACTGGAGAATTGAACCCAGGTCCTTAGGCACTGGAAGCAAGTCCCTTAACTGCTGAGCCATCTCTCCAGTCCAATCTCAGAGATTTTTGAGTTCAGGCATAAATCCCACCTTTAACTGAATCAAAGAAGGGTGTCAGGGGGTTGGAGAGATAGCTCTGTGTTTAAATGTGCTTGCTTTCAAAGCCTTAAAGCTTTGTTCGATTGCCCAGTACCCACACAAAGCCAGATACATGAAGGGGCACATGCATCTGGAGCTCATTTGCAACTGCAAGAGGCTCTTGCATGCTCATATTCTCTCTCTCTTTGCAAATAAATAAATAAAAGTTTCTTAAAAATAAGTCTTTCTCTAGTTGCATAGTTCTCATGCATAAACCCTAAGAATGCTATTTAATGATCTTATGAGAAACTCCTTTTAAAAATTTATTTATTTATTTGCAAAGAGAAAGAGAAAATGGCCATTCCAGGACAGAGAGAATGAGCATGGGTGTGCCAGGGCCTCGTCTTACTGCAAACGATCTCCAGATGCATGCGCCACTTTGTGCATCTGCCTTTATATGGGTACTGGGGAATCGAACTCAGGATGTCTGGCTTTGCAAGCAAGGGCCTTTAACTGCTGAGCTGGGTCTCCAGCCCCTGAGAATCCCCTTTCTTTGGGAATATGCGGTATGGGCAGTGAGTTATACTAGGGAAGCTTCCAGGGAAGTAGTGGCAGAGTGTTGGGCTCAGGTTATGACTTCTCTGAAGGTGATTCCAGGTGCCCTTCAGGCAGGTGAGGTCTCAGTGGGTGGCCACCCAGAGTGCAGCACAGGCTTCGAAGCAGGAAGGAACATGTGTCCTATAGAGCAATGTGGACAGAGTCCAGGGAAGGGAGCCTCTTCCATCAGGGCCACAATGACACCAAAG